>JANAVB010017259.1:0-26057 GCA_029216955.1 Iris pallida
CCGCACGTGTGAGTTCCCTCGCATACGGCTCAAGTGGCAAGTGCCATAGTCTTTGATAAACCTTCTATAATAGCCTGTAAGTCCCAGGAGACCCCTCAGTTCCTTGAGAGTTTTAGGAACAGGCCATGCATTAACAACTTGTACCTTTTCATTATCCACTGCAATCCCATTTCCTGAGATAATATGCCCCAAATAGTTCACTTGGGTCTACACAAAATGGCATTTGCTCCTCTTTACCTTCAACTGATGGTTGTTGAGTGTCTTGAAAACTGTATCTAGATGCATATAATGATCTGACAGATTTGAGTTGTATATGAGTATGCCATCAAAAAGTACCAGCACAAAATTTCTAAGGTAATCCTTAAAGACTGCATTCATCAATGCTTGAAATGTAGAGGGTGCATTAGAGAGACCAAAAGGCATCACTAGGAATTCATAATGGCCTTGGTGAGTTCTGAAAGCAGTTTTATGAATATCCTCTTCTGTCATTCTCACTTGGTGGTAACCTGACCTGAGGTCTAGCTTAGAAAAGATTTTAGCCCCACTTAGCTCATCAAACAACTCTTCAATAAAAGGAATAGAGAATTTATCCTTTATAGTGTGTATATTTAGACCCCTGTAGTCTATGCACATTCTCCAAGTCCCATCATGCTTCTTGACTAATATAACTAGAGAAGAATAGGTACTGTGGCTAGATCTTATAATACCTGAGTTCAACATTTCTTGTACCTGTGTCTCTATTTCATTTTTATGGATGTAAGGGTGTCTGTAAGGTCTGCTATGGACAGGAGTTATTCCTAGAAGTAGTGGGATTTTGTGATCAAAACTTCTTTTTGAAGGAAGGTCCTTTGGTTCATCAAAGAGAGGTGCATAATCTTCTAGCAACCTACAGACTTTTTCCTCCCATGTACCTGTGGTTGAGTTAATAATGGAGACATAACACAGTTATATTATAAAAACTTGAGGTTTCTGCCTCATTCCTTTAGGCACTGGCTCACTAAACTGACTATCATCTCGTTGCATACCTGAGAATTGGATGACCTCTCCCTTGTCCTTATACTTCATGGTTAATGCTTGGAAATTCCAAGTTATGTCACCTAAAGTACTGAGCCAATTAGCCCCTAGTACTATGTGACAACCCCTGATAGGTAATTGCAACAAGTCTGCTTGAATTTTTTTCCTTGGCATTCAATGGTGACCCTAGGGCACACACCTTTACTCAACAGTTTTTTCCCATTAGCTACTAGCACTTCAATAGGTTTGCTATCAGCTAATGTCAATCCCAGCTTCTCACTCAGTTGAGTGTCAATGAAGCTATGTGTGGATCCTGAGTCCAGTAAGACTACTACTGGCCTGTTCCTTTCAACTTCATAGTAGACTGGTGAGAGCTTCCTGACAATGCTTGTAGAGATATTTCCAGACAGCCTTAGTGATGATGTACATTATCCTCTGGTTCCTCTGTTGCAGATACCTTAGTATTGGTGTAGTCCTCTTCTTCATCAGCTATGATCATGAACAATCTCTTCTCTTTACACCTGTGCCCCCTTGACCATTTCTCATCACATGAAAATCATAAACCTAACTCTTTCCTCATAATCTCTGATGGAGAAATCTTTTGAGTAATGGTGTTTGCTCCCTGTGAATTGACTGTTATGCCATGTTGCTAGTTGTCTTTTTCTGCCCTTTTATTGGATTGTTCTATGGTATAGATGATTGATTTTGGTACTTTGTGACAAATGTAGCAGACTTGTAGTTCTTCTTGGCTTCTAGGAGCTTGGCTTCAAACAACTTAGCAGTTTGCATAGCCAGAGGTAAGCTAAGAGGGTTAGCAATCTGCACCTCATATCTGATTTCTTGTTTGAGCCCTCCAACATATTGACTTATTAAGCATTTTTAGACAATCCTAACACCTTGTTGGAAAAGTTTTTGAAAACTTAAGGAATAATCTTGCACTGTGGTTTCCTGTTTCAACAATTTGAGCTCAATTACATGGTTTGTAAATTGGAAGGGACCAAATTCCATCTTAATGGCTTGGCAAAATTCTTCCCAACCTATATGGCCTCCTCTCATTTTTACAACCAATCAAACCAGAAGTTCCTTGCAATTGCACGGAGCATATTTTGATTTTATCACAATCTGCCACCCTATAGTAATTGAAATAGTGGTTTACTCTTAGTAAGCACTCCTCTACATCCATATTGTCATTGAATGTGGGGAATTTGAGTCTCAACTGTGGTTGATTCCAGTGTGGTGTTCCTTGCAGAGAAGGTCTTGTAGGATTCTGATTAGGGTTTTGATTACCAACTGGGTTGGGATTAAAACCCTGGGGTGTTCTTGATGTTTGATTGTAATTAGTCCTTTGCTCGAATTGAGGCATAGGCACTGTGTTGAAGGGGCTTTTCTCCCCAAAGAAAACAGGATTGGGAACTCCCATTGATGGTAAATAATGATAAGCCAGGGATGAGGTGGGCAATGTGGGGTTGAACCATATTGGCAGGTGGCGAGGTTCCAGCCACTCCTCTCATCCTCACTAATTCCTCCAGTAATCTAGCAGTCCTGGAGTTCTTTTCTATCATTTGATCCAATTTAGTGTTGAGGCTAAGAATTATACCTTCCATGATCCTCATTCTATCCTCGTCGGCGGCGCTCCAGTTGTCCTCCGATGATCCTCGTTGTGAGCTCCGGCTGCTTGAACTCCCTTCTCGACTATTCTCGAGAATGGGGTTTAGTGGCTCTGATACAAAGTTGTTAGGTCTCGACCCAAATTGGATTGGGCCAGGAGGAGACCTAGCAGTTCCTGCCATAGCAATGGCGGAATTGGAGAAAAATTCACACACAGGTGGATGAGAATTTTAGGGTTTTATTGATGGAGAAGAAGAAGGCAAGTTACACTATTCAAGAATGGAAGAAAAAGAAATTACAAGTAGCATTTCTCTGGTCTTTACTTCTCATTCCATCCTATTTATAACAGTTCATTTCTTGTAACTAACTTTGCCACTTGTTAGGTCTGTAGCTGAGCTGTAGATGTGATCTGGCTGTCCACGTTTGTAAAGTTGAGTTGAACTGGATTAGTGGTCGTTTCCTTCTAGCAGAAGTTGCTAACTGCTAATAGTGATAGCACTGTAAGTAATACAGGCATGTATCATACATCTTCTCTATCATGCGGCTCAGGTCAAGGACGACCTCGGACATCGGTGGTCTGAATTTTGGCTCATGCTGCAACATAGAATCAAAAGTCGAAGGACTAGTCCTAACAAGTTTAGAACAAATAAAATAACAAGAAAACTCAAATTATTAGGGATGGCCATTTAAATCCTTTTCTTCCTTCTTCTCAGTCTATTAAGGGCCATATCCTCTGTAACAAGAACAAGTATCATATCCTTGTACCCCAAGTTCAAAACATATAATAATCTTGAATTTTCTTTTACAGATTTTCCTTCACTTATGGAGCACTTCAAATTTTGCAAAAGAGGAAACATAGTTCATATACATACAAGTTGAAACTAATGAAACCCATTTGCTGGTTATGAGATCATTCATAGTGACTAGCAATTAGGAAATAATAAATATGTATGCTTCTCTGTTGACACACAGCCAGAAGTAATACTGTTATAAATTGTGTTAATACTGGTTGAGGGTCACCTGGATGAAAACAATGAGAAAACTAGCGCCATTTTTTCACTTATGAATCCTGGGAGATGTGCTATGTTCTTCTGTGCATAGGTCAAAAGTTAATAAATGATAACTGTCGAAAGAAGGTAGACGCTATAGTTGAATTTATTAGGAGTTTTGTACCAAGTATTGTGTTAATCCTCGGAGAAGTTGGTGCAACTTTCTCAACTGTAATTAATGCACCATTAACTTAAATGGCTGGGAGGAAGAGGAGGTGATGGTGAAGAATTGAATGACCATATGGTCCCTCCATTTATTATGTACCTAGATGTGTGGAACTATCTGCTTGGGATCCATGTATAAATTATATATGGACCACACACACATAGTTCTTGCATTTATGACACTACTAAAATAACCCAGATTAGCGACGTCAGGAGACGTCGCTAAATACGTCGCAGTACGTCGCTAACAATGATTTGCGACGTATTTAGCGACGAAAAATCTACGTCGCTTATAGGCAAGTCGCAGATGGTAATTTCGTCGCCGAACGTCGCTATTTGCGACGCGGCGTCCATTGTCGCTAGACGTCGCAAACTGAGCGACAGAGAGCGACGTATAAGTACGTCGCCAACATTGCGACGTAAAGTGACCACTAGCGACGCTTCAAAAGTTTATAAATGATGACGAGGCATGGCATCCACGTGGCCACGTGGGCAACGTAGCGACGTATATTAGCGACGTCGAGCGACGTAACGTCGCTAGTTAGCGACGTATAGCGACGTCTGTGTGACGTCGCAATACGTCGCAGAACGTCGCTATACGTCGCTAATATAAAAAAAAATTTTAAAAAAATATAATTGATATTTTTGTTATGCTGTGTGTCTGTGTTTACAGTGTGTGTGAAGTGCAGTGTTCGAACCATCGACAGTTTCGCTTACTGTTGTATGTTTTATCTTTGATAGAAAGAGCAACAGTTCAGGGTGCACTTCTCAGAGCTTCCTCTTCACGTCCTTCACCTTCTCGGGAACCTTTACGACGTCCGAGAAAGTGAAGGACGTGAAAATGAAGCTCTCAGAAGTGCACCCTGAACTGTTACTATTTCTATCCAAGATAAAACATACAACAGTAATCGAAACTGTCGATGGTTCCGAACACTGTATTTCACATTCACTATAAACACAGACACACATCATAACAAAAATACACAATATATATTTTTTAAAATTTCGGCAGCATCTCCTTTGTATATCAGATCATCGCTTATAACCCAGCGTAGGTATATTTGTCATCCCGTCGCAGATATCACAGTAAATATCACAATAAAAATAGGAGGCAGTGCAAAGTAAATATCAAAGACACACATCCTCACAAACATCCAATAGAGTCAAATAAAAATGGAAGATGATAAAAAGTCTCCCACCAAGTGTATAAACAACAGTGTATGAATAAACAATTTGCCCATAGGGCCAATACATACAAGTCATAAAAAAACCAATAAAATCACTGCGGACCCCTGCCGCGCAACTGGGATAGAATGTAGTCATACTGCTCCTGGGTGAGCTGTACCGTAGGGGCAGTAGGAGGCAGTACAATGTCTGGAGTCGGCGCCGGAGGCAGTGCAGTATCTGGAGTCGGCACCGTCGATGGACCCGGAGGACGTACCTGCTCCAGCTCTCGCAGTCGCTCACCATGCGCAGCAAGGGCACTCACCACCTTCTCAGTATACTGAGCGACTGAGAGAGAAAGGCTCCTCTGCGATCCGTCCAGCTCGACCTGTCTACGCTCCGTGCGCTGCGTAGACTCGGTGAGCGTCTGCAAGTTGGCAGCTGTAGCCTGATGCAGACTCATCAGCTCCTGTATACTGCGCTCGACCGCATCAAATCGTCCGGTGACGATCGGAGGGTCGGATCGTCGCTCGACCGCATCAGAAATCTGCTGCTGCAACTCGCGACGCAGCTCCTCGATCTGACGACGAACATCCTCAGCTCGTGACGACGCCTGCGTAGCTAGAGACTGCGCACTGACAGAGGGGGTCCGGGATGACTCCGAAGCCAAATACGCGCCGTAGGATCCCGTACCGTAGTACGTACCCTTCTGAAGACCGCCAACGGCGGTCATCCAGAGCTCGTCCGGCGATGGCTCTGCAGGCGGCTGGGAGGAAGTACCAGCCCCTCCCTCTGCTTGCGCACTAGCAGCAGCAGCAGCATCAGCCGCCTCCTTTTGTAGCCGAACAAACTCGGCCTAGAACATGTTTGCTAACGTGTAAGTGTTTACTAAAGTCTATATTGATATCTATTTTCCTGTTTTCTAAATTATAGTCAGTTAATATTAGTTGAATAGAACTTACATATGCCTGCGTCGCCCTCTCGTCAATGAAGTCCCCAGCCCTCCGATGGGTGACCAGGAAGACGGTCACCATGTTCGGGTCCTCACCCTTCTTTACCTGTTAAAATATATTATCTATTATTAGTATTAAACATTATATCGAACTATATATAAATTAATGTCCGTCATAGGAAACGTACCAGACGACGAAAATGCTCCGTCATCGGAATGGAGCCGCCACACCACTTACCGGCGCTCGACCGCGCCACCTTGGCCTTCTCAGACCGCTCCTGGTACTGGCGCTCGCTGAATCTAGCCTTCATCGCAGTCCACTGCTCTGGCGTAATCCAACCCTGGATCGGACGTCCGGCGCGATCACGATGCTTCTGGTCGTCGATCGCATCACGGATGAGCTTGGCTATGACGGCAGGAAATTGGCCCTCGATCCTCGCCGTCCGGTGTGGTGGATAGAAATAGGTCCTCTACAAGAAGTAAAATACAAAAGTTGTATAGTATACACAAATGATTATTAAAATTTAAAAATAAATAAATTTTTTACCTTGAAGTGGGCGAACCAAAAGGCCTTCCTATCTGCGGGAGCATCTGAGTAGTTGAGCCAAGGCCCACCATAGTTCTGCCTCACAAATGTCCCCAGCTGTCTCTGTACTGCAGAAGGCCGATATCTATACAATAATAATTTTTCATGAATATATATGTACATATAATCATTTGAGAAATATATAATAATTAATTAACTTACTTCATAGGCCCGTCCGTCCAAATCTCCATACGCGTCTCGCCCGGGGGAGCGCATGGAGGGTCGCTCTCACCTCCTGCCTGGGCAGGATCAGTCTGATCGCCGTCCTCCATATGATCGGCGTGGGCTCCCTCCATAGAGCCGTCGACAGTAGGAATGCTGGACGGGGGATCAGGGATACTGGACGCGGGATCAGGAAGGCTGGACGACGAGGGAGGAGTCGCCAACCTGCTAGAACTGCTCTGTCCCGGTAATGGATCGGGAACAGGAAGGCTGGACGACGAGGGAGGAGTCGCCAACCTGCTAGAACTGCCCTGTCCCGGTAATGGACCGGGAACAGAACGGTATACTGGCGTACTCGGAGATGAGGATGAGGGTACGGAACTGCCCTCTCCATCCCCAGCCCGAGGCTGACGGGGCTGCCTAATATATAATCCTCCGCGTCGTCCAGATGGTCTAGTCATACCTGACAATAAAACATATGACAATAAAACAAAAAAACATATTTATATGATAGACATCACAAATTTTTGAAAAATACCATAGTCAAAAAGTGTCACTGAAGTGTCAATAAAAGTGTCAATAAAGTGTCACTGAAGTGTCACAGATTTATATGATAGAAGTGTCACTAAAGTGTCAAATATGATTATAAAACAAACGTACAGATTTAATCCTCTTCTGAAAATTCATCTAGTTCGTTTAGCTCATCTACTTCTTCTTCTTCTTCTTCTTCTTCTTCTTCTTCTTCTTCTTCTTCTTCTTCTTCCTCCTCTACATCTTTACTTTCATCTGCATCTTCCTCTTCAGATAATTCTACTTCTTCTACACAATTAGATGTGTAATAGGAAACTTCCGTCGTGTCCACTTCTATAATATTTGTTACAAGAGGTAGTTCATCCTGTTGATAAGCTATATCGTCAACCTCAAAGGTATTTCTAGCTTTGGTCTTGCATACTGCCCACCAGTCCGACCTTGTTGTTCCCCGTTTAGGATAACTTGTGAAGTACACGAGCTGAGCCTGACTTGATAGGACAAATGGTTCATAAGCTTTATATCGACGCCGATAGTTTATATCAACAAGACCGTGCTTGTCTACTTTCCAACCTTGACCTTCAATCGGATCGAACCAATCACACCTGAATAACACAATCTTAGCAGGCTCTATTCCATAACTATATGTCAGCTCCACAATCTCCCGTAACACGCCATAGAAATCGTTGCCCGCATCAACATCTTTGTAGTTCGAAGATCTGATACACAAACAGCTGTTTTTGGTGAAATCGAGATCCACAAAGTTGTCTCTGATCGGACAAGTTGTTGACTTGAACCTAAACCCATTAACACAGTAGCTTGGCCATATTTTTGCAGCATAAATTGGTCCCTTGGCTAGCGTTCTAATAGACTCATTCTCAAGTCTTGCGTATGGACGATCGACCTAAATACCACGAAAGAAGCAATTAAGCTCATTCTCAATCAAGTGTATATACAAAAAGGTAATTACAGAGTTCTCAAGTCTTACATATGCACTCAACCATGATGGAAAATAATGCCTCATTTCTTGTTCTAGTTCTTCTTCTGTTATGTGTGGCCTACCCGACCTCACATCATCATTAAATATGCTGAAAATAACATCGTTCAATTAATGTAATAGTATAATAATTAACACTATTAAAATAATATAGACGTATTAATTACTTACCCCTCCAGTTTCTCTACTTCCTCCTCGTCGCAGTTGAGTAATACATACACCTGAGCAGCCCTTAGCTCATCATCGTTCAGATATCTCTTTTTCATCTTACCCGATGGCTTTCCTGGAGCATTGAATACCTTCAGTATTGTATCATTACTTTCATGATCTCCCTCGTCGTTTTTGGAAGCTCTCGTTCTATTAGTTACAACATGAGGCTTGAAATACATCGAACAAAAGTTTGTAATCTCCTCGAGAACATAGGCTTCACAAATAGAACCCTCGACCCGTGCCTTATTTTTCACCTTTCTTTTTAGGTGATTCAAATGTCGCTCGAACGGGTACATCCATCGATATTCGACGGGTCCACCAACACGTGCCTCATAGGATAGATGAATCGGCAAATGCTCCATAGAGTCGAAGAATCCATGAGGAAACACCCTCTCTAGCTTGCATAGTGTTACCGCAATGTCCTTCTCTTGCTTTTCTAGACGATCAACGAGCAATTTCTTAGAACAAAGATCCCTGAAGAATATGCTAAGCTCCGTCAATAGATCCCAAACTGCCTGCGGTAAGAATTCCCGAAATGCAATCGGAATTAACCTCTCCATGAATACGTGACAATCGTGGCTCTTCATACCCGTCAATTTGTTTTCCTTCGGATCGACACATCTTCTCAGATTTGACACATATCCATCTGGAAATTTTAGGCCCTGGATCCACCGACAAAGTCTCACTTTATCCTCCTTGTCCAGCGAAAAAATTGACTTCGGAAGGAACTGTTTTCCATTCTGCTGTATCAAATGCAACGCAGGGCGGTTGCATATTTCTTTTAAGTCCAACCTGGCCTTGGGATTGTCTTTCATTTTTCCCTTTACGTCCATCACAGTATTAATTATGTTATCAAACACATTCTTCTCAATATGCATGACATCAAGATTATGTCTGATCAGATTGGTACTCCAGTATGGCAGATCCCAGAATATGCTCCTCTTTGTCCAGTTATGAACTCTACCAAATCCATCGCACTTGTACCCAGTTGTAGGATCTTCGATAGCACTTGGAAAATCTTTAACCTCCTTCCATATCGTGTCTCCGCACCACCTTGGCGGTGGATCACCCTTCTCTACAACGCCGGCACGGAAAGCATTCCTGTTCCTTCTGAACGGATGATCTTTTGGCAGAAATTGCCGATGACAATCAAAGAAGCACGGCTTTCCGCCGTATTTCAAGCGGAAAGCCTTACTACGGTCCATGCAATACGGACATGAGAGACGGCCATGAGTGCTCCATCCAGATAACATTCCATAGGCCGAAAAGTCGTTGATGGTCCACATAAGGGTTGCCTTCATCTGAAAATTCTGCTTCCTGGAAACATCGTACGTGTTAGCGCCTACTTCCCATAACTGATTCAACTCATCTATCAAAGGCTGTAAGTACACGTCAATGTTCCTCTTGGGATTGTTCGGACCAGGAATTATAACGGTTAGAAACATGTACTGAGTCTTCATGCACATCCAAGGCGGTAGGTTATACGGAGTAACAATCACAGGCCAGCACGAATACTGGGATCCCGAAAGACCAAAAGGAGTAAAACCGTCAGAAGATAGTCCCAACCTGACATTTCGCGGATCTGAAGCAAAATCTGGATACACTCGATCAAAGTGCTTCTACGCTTCTCCATCGGATGGGTGATCCAACACTCCTTCAATCTGTTCTCGCATGTGCCAACTCATATTTTCGGCCGTCTCTTTCACCATAAATAATCTTTGCAACCGCGGCGTTAAAGGCAAGTAGTGCATTGAATCGGTCGGTCTTCTTGCACCGGTAGACCTTCCTGTACTAGTTGTCTTATAGCGATCAGTACCACAAAATCTGCACACATCTGCGTCCTTGTCGTCTTTGTAGTACAGCATGCACCCATTGCGACAGGAATCGATTTTCTCGTATCCCATCCAGAGCGATCTCACCATCCTCTTAGACCGGTAGAAGTCTTTAGGCAACTTAGCACCCGCCGGCAAGATCTCTATAATCAACTCCAACACTCGGTTGTAGCATTCTTACGACATGTTAAAATCTGACTTAATGCTCAACAGTCTTGTAACCACCTCCAACGGTGAATGATCCTCACAACCAGGATACAATGGAGTCCTTGCATTCTCCAGCAACTCCATGAACTGTTCAGCATCGGCGTTCGGTGCCTCCTCAGGTGCATCATGAACGAAACTAGGCCCCGCAGCGTCGAAAACCATGTTCACGCACCCGTCGTCGTATGCATGATTATCTGAAACAAATTAGGTCCCGCATGCATATACGGCTCAACGTAAGGCTCCGGCTCTGATGCTAAAGACACAAGTTCTCCGTGTGCGGTCCACTGATAGTAATTAGGCGTGAAACCCCTCGAGTATAAATGATATGTCACTTCCACTTCTGGATAATATTTCACGTTATGACATTTCACACACGGACACTTAATTTTGGTGCCGTCCATGTACTGAGGGAACGCCTTAGCAAACTGCAGGAACTGCTCTACTCCCGCTATGTATTCATCCCGCACACCACACATATCATCAGGACGACGATTGTACATCCATGAACGATTCCGCAAGTAGTAATTCATATCCATTTGAAAATAATTCTGCAAAGATGGACACACATTATCCAACAGGCACAAATTCGTATATAATGTCTTATTATGGGACACACATTAGTAGCGGACAGTTACTAATAACAATGATATTGACCGATACCAATACGGTTTGGCATGTTCCGATCCGATACAGACCGATACCAAATATTGACCGATACCGACATTGGCATGTTCCGATACTATACAGACCGATACCGATACCAAATATTGACCGATACCGACATTGGCATGTTCCGATACCGATACTATACAGACCGATACCGACATTGGCATGTTCCGATACTATACCGACATTGGACAGTTACTAATAACAATGATATTATCCAACAGGCCGATACCGACATTGGCATGTTCCGATACTATACCGACATTGGACAGTTACTAGACTACACTTCACTTACACCTCTGGATGACTTTGGCTCAAACCAGCCAAAGCTAGTTCAACGAGAGCTCCAAGAAAAAAATGGCTCTCCTCCCACAAACCATAATGGAAACTATACTTGAATAATGCACTCTATTCATTTGGGACTATTCCAGGTGTCCAAATTATAAGCAACCCTATATACATGGTACAAATTTCCAACATGTGACATTCATCCATAGCTACTGTTTAATTGTTTCATTCGGGGTTCTATTATGTGTGAAATATGCAAGACGCAAGTTACATTCCGGATGGACTTTTATATCAAATTGGCGTTTCTAAAACACTAGTCCAAAACATGGAAATCTTTTATTTTCCTGTATCTCTGTTTGTTTGTCATGTATATTTAGAATCTGTCTAGGACTCTAGATTGATGACATTCTTCTTGATATTGGTTTCATGCACATTAAAAATACACTTTCTCAGCTACTATCTCTCCCCTTGTTTTAGGCATACTTTGATTCTTCACATCTTCCAGACCTAATTTAGAGCATATATATATATAGTTTAAGAAAATCAAGAAAATAGCAGCTTAAGTCATTTATAATTCCAAGAAAAGGTGTGGTATTGTGATTGAAATGCATTTTTGCTAAGGTCCAGAGTTCCGATCATATTCTATCATTATGTTACGTTTCATATCTCAAGGATTATTTCTATCTATACTACTATATAATAAGAAAAGTTGAGGCTTCACCGTAATTTTTTTTTGTTCCAAACATATCCTTGTTTATGTTTACTGAGTAAAATTGTTCATTAAGTTTAAAATGGACAAGTAGGTAATTATATATAGGAAAAAAATTAAAGAGAGATTGTTGTTTATTCTTTCCGAGTAGTATGAAATGTACATGGAAATCTTTTATTTTCTAAATGCAAGACGCAAGCTGTAAGGGAAAACCCAAAACATGTCCAAGGATCGTGTCAGTGTCCAAGGGTCGTGTCCGTGTCAGTGTCAGTGTCCAAAACACGCACACACAGTGTCAGTGTCCAAAATTTCGAGTTTGTGTGTGTGTGTGTGTGTGTGTGTGTGTGTGTGTGTGTGTGGGTGGGTGTGTGTGTGTGGGGAAGAGAATGAGGAGGAGGAATTAGGTTAGGGTTTACCGTCGGAGAGGAGGAGGAGCTCCAGGAGGAGGAGGAGCTCGACGGGGGGGGGGGGGGGAGGGAGTCGACGGGGGGGGGGGGGGGGGGGGGAGGGAGTCACCGTGGGGGAGGGAGTCGCCGGGGGGAGAGGGGGAAAAAAATTTCGAGTTTCGATTTTTCGAGTGAGGGGGAAAAGGGAGTCATGTGCCCTAAGTAAAAAAGTTAGCGACGTCCACTGTTGACGTCGCTAACCGTCGCAATAATTTTAATATAAGCGACATATTTTCTTAATATGTCGCTGAACGTCGCTATTCAACGACATACTTTATCTAGTGTCGCCGAACGTCGCTATTCAGCGACGTATTGCGACGTTAATAGGAAGGAGTCGCTATATTATATAGTTAGCGACGTAATTTCATTCCGTCGCTAAACGACGTCGCTAATAGAGCATATTTTAGTAGTGTGAGTCGTATATTGCATGTGGATTTTGTATTTAGAAACAGGGTGCAGAGTATCGATACTCATGCACAGGTACCAGGATGATAACTGTAGAAAGAGGGTAGACGCTATAGTTTACATGATTTGAGTTTCGTACCAAGTGTTATTATGTTGACTGCTAGATATAAGAAATTGGTTAACTCTTTAATGCAACATTCTCAAGGGTGAGTAATGCACCATTAACTTAACTGGTTGGGAGGAAGAGGTGGTGATGGTCAAGAATTGAATGACCATATGGTCCCTTCATTTATTATGTACCTAGATGTATGGAACAATCTGCTTGGGATCCGTGTATAAATGAACTTCACACTGAGTCCAAATTATGGACCACACACACAGTTCTTGCATCTTTGTCCTCATTTATGAGTCTCAAGTAAATTGCATGTGGATTTTGTATTTAGAAATAGGATTTGGGCTGAGAAAGTGGTAGTGATTGTTTCTTGAGAAGCTTAGTAACATGGCTCACCAGCGCAGAGTATAGATACTTATGTACAAGTACCAAGATTCACGAAAAAACTGAACGTTCATAAAATGTCATATTGATGTGCATAGAAAGAAATCTGCATAAGATAGAAACTGACCTGAATACATCGATTTATAATATCTGCAAACCATGACAGTTATTTCATAGGAAACTTTCCATCAATAGAGGGATCCACCATTCTTGATAATGTGTTTGTCATATGACTAGGAACTAGCCTATTGCACCAGACATCGCTCCTCTCGAGGTCTTTATAGTGCCCCGCTCCACAAAGGTACTAGATAAACAAAGAGATTGGATTGTTGGCTCTACAACAGAAGACGATTGATCTGGGTGAGTGGACGAAGATGCATTTTATGATTCGCTTACACCTAATAAGAATCTGAGTTTTTGATTAAATGGTTTTGCTAATAACTAGATGGTAATCATTAGGTATGTTTATAAGAGAATTCACATGTTGCTATGCTAAGAACAAGAAAAGAGTTAACCTGTATGCTAAGAAAAAGAATTATTGCCTGCTAATAAGAAATGATATGATGCATGTATGCTAAAAAAAGATTATTGCCTGATAAAAAGAAATAAACTTTTGCGATGTTAAATCAAATGAGATGATGCCATGCTAATATAGATATTTGTTCTGAATATGACTCATTGTCATGCTTGATAAGAAAAGAGAGAAGTTGTTGGCTATGTGATTCGAAAAGAAGAAAGGCACAAAATGAACGTGTAACATATCTGGAAGATCTGATCAAAAATATGTTTCATCTGATAGAAATGCTAGAGCATGTGCATTGGTCTCGGACAACATGTGCACAAGTATCGTCTCTCCGGTGGATTCTTGGGGTGCCTCGAACCATCCGGCCTAGGAGAGATTAGGGCACCCTGAGATAAAAGAGACCTCGCGATCAGGGGGGTGTTGAGTCCTTAGCGACGAGCTGAACCAAAGAGTCACAGCGACTAATCATGGAAATACCCATGGACCATCATATAGATAAGTGTTGATTGGTGCAGAGCTAAACCGGAGAGTCACAGCTGCCAATCGAGTCTGCATGTGTCGTTAATGATTTTGCTAAGAGTTAACAATGCTGAGACGGACAGGGAACAACATTGGTTATATCATGTTTATGCTGATCCTTGTCTTGTGCAGGGATGGATCGTCAGCTATGGATAAGAGTCACTAAAAAAGTGATACATATGTGTTGCTTAAGTTTTCTAAATATGATTTACTTGAAGTGATTAATCTGTTGCAAAAGAAATATTATGTCCCATTAAAGAAAAGATGTGATATCGTGCTTATAATTTTTTCTAAGAGTTGCTCAAAGAAAAGAAATGATCATGGCTCATGGAACACGCTGCGCACGTCACAAGAATGAAATGTCTCTTGTATGCTTGAGAATGAATGATATGAACTGTGGTTTTTCGAAAGTGTTTTCAAAAGAGATGTAATTTGACTCTGAATATGCATGAAATGAACATAGGTAAAACTAGCAAGGTCACATCACAAGAAATATTTTCTCACTAAATGAAATAGTGATCGTTTCAGACAAATGTAGCCTTTGTTCACAATCACCAGTATGTTGATATACTGACCCATCATCAGTCTGCACGTAGGAGTAAGAAGCATCGAGAAGGATAGTCCAAAGCGATAGCCCGAACCTCATCTCCAGGAGCCAGAAATCAGATGAGATGCCAAGAGAAGGTCATCTGTTGCAAAGAGTTGGTTTTGTATACAAATGGATGTAATGTATGGAACGGGATCATTATAATCTGTAAAGTTTCTGAGAGAATGTAAGTATTGTATCAGAGAGAATTGAGAGCTTGTAATATGTTCAAATGAAATCAATAAAAAGAATTGTTTCTGTTACCTTGTGTTCAATTATATTCTGTAATCTGCCGCTGCTACTTCAAATATCTATAATATGTTCCGCTGCGTATTACCTATCTTGTCTATTTTGTCATTGTGCAGGTCTTGGCCTTGTGCAAGCGCAACTTAGGCTTGCACGGCATCACGCCCAAGCGAGGATGAACGGTCTCACAGAGTCCGAAGCGAGTACAAAAGGACTCTGCAGGATCGGGGCGTGACAGTCTTGACCTGCAAAATATTTTGGAATTAAATGTGCCTTCTAAATTTTTACAATAACTAAACTTTATTATTTGCAATCAGTAAGCACAGAAGTCGCGCATCATAAGGTTTGCGCTATGTAAGGAGTTCTAGCATGACAACTCCAAAGCTGTAGATATCACCCTTATCAGTGTGTGACCCACTGTCATTGAGTTCTGGGCATCACAGCTGGATAGTGCATCTCCCCGACCAGACAGCTAATATTAAGCCATTATCATTAAAAAATCATAGTTACTAATTTCATGAATTCAGTCAATCAAATTGTTTAAGCCTGTATGAAGCACAAACCTCTGTGATGCTTTATAGAGAACTAGTCGATGTAGTCATATCAAGTTTTAATTTAGATGTTACATATCTCTGTAAACTCGTATGTGTTACATGACATGTTGATATATTATATACTGCCTACGATATCAAAACAATCACAAGTCTGACTCTAGATAAGTGATTTTAATACAACTGGCCCTACAAGCCTTCAACGTTTCTTTTTGTTTTAACTTATTTCCAGTCTAGACTTCCATCATTTTGCATTGACTAAAGATATAACTTAAAACTATTACTCATTTTTAACAATATTATCACATCTTAATCTAGGTTGTCAACTTGTGATAAATATCGTGTATTGATTTGCTTGAATATGAGTTAATATAATTTTCTCATAAAAGTTTTATTTGTTTCATCTATAGACTAGGCCTACAAATATATCATATCATATCAAACGATACGTAACAAAATGGTATTAGTATCGTGTATGATATGGTACAAACAACATAGATCTTAATATAGTTTGTTCTTTCTAATAACTGGCATAATTTAAGAAGAAAAGTCAATTTCCCTACCTCTTCTTGTTCTCTATTTATATCAGGCACACTCTCATCAAAACTATTATTTGGTACATTCATTCAAGATGTCTTCTTGCTATATTGTATTGGCCGCTAGGCGAGGCAAGTCGACAATCGACATGCCACCTGTCTCGTCTAGGAGGAACGCTCATGATTTGTTGTTTTGAATCAAAAGATTCTGCAATTATGCATACAACAAATATGTAGTATAACTAATAAGTAATATACATTAAGCAATAACATAAAAGTACTATAAGAAGCAACAAATAAGAAATTTTGATATTCAATATCAAGTATGGATAGTAGGCATAAATGGGCGACCCTAGGCGGGCCTTTTTTTTCACTGGGCGACCTTACTTGGGCGCCTAAGCGCGCCTAGGCGAGCCAAATCTCACCCAGGGAAATTTTTTCTGGGTCGAGGGGAGACCTCTCCAACCTGCACGCCTAGGTGTCGCCTTTGACAACATAGTCTTCTTGAGCCTGATATGTATGCTCAGACTCAAAATTTTCAATCAGTAACATAGACAGACAACAACGTACTTTCAATACTATTATTTGTATGCTCAGACTCAAAAATTTTAATTAGTAACATAGACGGACAATAACGTACTTTCAATACTATTATATGTATGCTCAGACTCAACTTCTTAAGTAACATAAACAGACAACAATATTCGTTGAAGAAATTCTAAGTTTTGAATTCAAGAACGGACGATAGAAGAAAAGAGAGGGGAACACCGGGCTTGGTGTCAAAATTCAGAGGAGGATAACTGGAACCCAATGTCACATGAACAATCTCACCCCAACATGTACCTACTTCTACTATAGCATAGACCATAACATAGTTGATCTTTATGTACCGATAGACCAATTTGGACCTGTTGGCTAACTTCCTACAACACACGACATTAGAGAGTATTTGATTCCAAACTTATACTCTTCTATTGTGTTGAACTTGGCTTGAACTACAGTGGAGTGTTCCTGCTTCCGGCGTATGTATTCAGGAATAGTGGTAATATGTGTTCACAAACAGATAAAATGCTGTATGCAAATAGAATCCACAGTATCAGGGTATTTGACTATAAGTATGGTTGAGTTAAACCTAAAGTTAGTCTAGCGGCTCTAGCCCAGTGACCCATTATCACGACCCGTGCCCTGATGATCGAACACGAGTATGTCGGTACGTCCACCCTACGCCGCAGTATCGTTGGTAGAACGCTGTCTAGAAACACACAGTAATATCCAACAACTCACACAATATATATAAAACAACTATAGTACTCAAATCACATTTCTAAGGAAGATATTACGAGAAGGACCAATCAATAGAAATGAATTGTCTATAGTTCAAGTCCAAAGTTTAGGTAAGATAACTCAAAAGTCTAGATCCAAATATAACACAAAGATAATAGACTACCGGAGAAATCCGAACAATAAAATATATTCTAAAAGCTATACTAAAAACTAAGTAGTCGCAGTCGGAATTTTCATTGCGAAAGCTTCCTGATCCGCTGGCAAGCCCAACAATAAGGTCCTTCTGGGCCCCGTAATAAGTAGTGAAACAGTCCTCATAGTTGTCCCCTATTTATATCAACATCCAGTTAGGATTGGAGCGAAGTACACTAATGAACCAATACATGGTAGAGACTATAAAACAAGTTGAGCATATGTAAAATCAGATAACTGGGAAGACTGGAATCATGCTTGTCATATGTAAAGAGAACAAATAATTAAGTAAGCAAGGGACATGGTGTGACTACATGATATAAAATTACCAGTAAAACTGGACTATTCTAAGTGATTTAAAATACTATGTTAGATTTGTGATCGGCTAAAGTATAAGGCACATCGTATCGATGGCTATCAAACTAGAATGGTAAGACATAACCATACGTAAATGTATGATTAGCTAGCAGTCTGGATAAAATAAAATGCACTAGATGGGTTGATCACATCTCTAGTTAGTATTTTCTCCGTCCCAACTAATACTCATGCATTCGATTCTGGATACAATGATTCTAGAAACATGGAAACATAAAACTAGATAAACTGGAGTAAGCTATTATGAACAACATGACCAACACATATAAACACGTATCCTAGAGATGAATCCATATAATATCAATCTGTGAATCAACCGTGACGAGAATTAAGTAAATATAACTAGAGCGTGAAATATAGAAGCTATCGAATACTGAAAACAATCAGAGAATGTACTCGTTTGTCGTCCTGAGTGGGTGATACAAGTCAGAATCCGTATTGAAATCCAAGTAACCTATATTATGAATAAATTGTATCAATAGGTGAAAGGGAACAAAGTCTTTTTTAGGCTTCTAGGTTCAATTATATACTCTAGTAGTATCTTGATAGTTGGTACCCAAATATGCACAACACATCTAACCCACTATAGGATACTCACATGTATCCTATACATATCACATCTAACTCTATCCCTAACCAATCAGCTCATAAACTACCCCCCCTCACATGCTCACTTGCATATGGATACTGTACACAAGTGCACTTTGCTGCCTGCTGCACTTACAACTGTTGCATGTACTGCTGCTGATGCTGCTACTGTAATAACTGCTGCTATTTTTGCAGCTGCTGCTACTACATATACTGCTGTTTTCTAACCACCTTCCTTTTCTTCTCTCCTCCAAATACTAACACACACACACACATCCATATATATATATATATATATATATATATATATATATATATATATATATATATATGATACACTATTACTATATATAGGATACCAATATCTAATTATCAATCTAACATACTTAAACTCATGATACTACCAAGTATCATCATTTGAAATTAGGCCTAGGGATTAGTGAATCTTCTATGGATTTTAGATTAGTTATTACTTATTGGGAAGGGTTCCCAAGTACAACCAATGAGTTTTTGTCATAGTCATATTTCACAATACAGTATTTCAGATAATACATACTTTGAATTATTTATTTGTTTGTTTATTTATTTATTTTTTTTATATTTTTATTTTGCTAAAATGTTCATTTGGGCTTATTAGGAATTATTATTTAAAAAAAAAGGAAAACCCACCCATGGCATGATACATGTCATGCCATGTGTCCCCATAAGAATTTCCTAGAACAAGCCTTGTGTCCCTTAGAGGGGACTAGAAGGAGGGACACATGGCACTCCCTTCCCCTCTTTAAATAACCCCTCTCTTCAGATACACACATACACACCCACAAATACATACATACATACACCACCACCCCCTATTCCTACCTGTTGCTGTTGTCGTCCGCTGCCGCCGCCCGTCGCCCGCCACCGCCTGCCGCCGCCGGCCACCCCCTCTCCGGCCACCTCCTCTTCCTCCTCTTCTTCCTCCTCCTCTTTTACTTCCAAAGAAAAAAAAAGAAAAAACCCTAGGTAAAAATTCCTTCTTCTTCCCAAATCTTTTTAATTCAACTTTAAATTCTAGGTTTGGTTTTACTAACTAATCCAATTTTGAACTATGGTTGGGTTCAATTTAGGGATTTGTAGAGAAAGCTAGGTCAATCTCCAAACCAAGGCAAGTCCTCCCTCTTTTTCTCTTGAAAATTTTCATAAACTCCTTGTCATGAATCAATATTATCTAGTTTTATTTTCTAAAATTTATGAAATTCATGGATAATCCATATGTATTTTTTATTATTGAGGATGTAATAAAATTAGGAACACACATATTGTCACGCCCCAGAACCAGAATACTGGAGAGCGGGGGCGGACACAGCCAGCTACGTATATTAAAGTACAACCAACCTCGCTATACGGTTACGGCTGTCTAGATACATGAGGGTTTAACTATAAGCCATCAGTCGCTTATGGTCATGAACAAGCCTATTGTCTCAATCTCAAGCAAGTAATAGCAATTACAAGATGTCAGAGCACCAAATATACAATAGTAAGGCGTCCCATACATTACATATTTGGATGATCATGAAGCTAGTCATACAAAATATGAAGACTAGCAAGAGTTTCAGTCATACATTATCAACCCTAGGATTTGTTAATCATGCTACAACCCGTAGGTAGACAGTAAGTAAAGTGCAATCGAGCAAACACGTGCTCGTCGATAAAATGCCTCAAAAGAATAATTTTTATAATATAGTGGGAGAGCCAAAATAAAATCCACTCGTTGCCAGAATTACGCCTGGTGGTCACCATCTGGCTAGAAGGTAGGGAGATCCTCTGGAGCCGCTCCGGTATCTGGCCACGCAAAACCAGCTGGGTCAGATCCCAGAAAGAGCAAGTGCCACAAAGGAGGCTTCACTTAAGAACTAAAACCAGCAATTAGCACAAGAACATAATTATATAATAAAGGACTGGAAATATAGAAAATTATGATGATATACGATAAGATAACCATAGGACTATTCAGATAACCAAGTTACAACCCGTAAACCAAACAAGGACCGGGGTTGTAACCCTTCATCTGAACGAAACTTGGTTTTCCACCATTTATCGATAAGATAACACAAGCAATCGGGTCATGTAACAATCTTGTACATGACAAGACTAGACTGGTTAGACTCCATCCAACATTCACGGCCAAGTAATAAGTACGGCTTGATGCTTTTACTAACTAAGGTTATCACAGACCTAGTTACTAGCAAGATGCAATAAGATTATTCCAACAGCCACAAGCCCTGCAGACCATCCAGGTTACCCGGACGCAATTAGGGGTGAGTTCATGTGGGTACATCGTCCAGAAAATACATGTACCCTTAAGTAGCTTGAAGGATTCAACACATGACAGTGTGCTAGAAATGTGCCCTACTCGATGGCAGGCTACAAATTCCATGATGGGGCACCCAGATAACGGGATTGCTTGTAGCTGGAAAATCTCTCATGACTACTGGATTATTCTAGTTATTAGTCTTAGCCAGTTTCAGTAGGTACCCCTGACCGTGGTACTCAGGGATCCCTGCCCTAGACATGATACAAGACAATACTGGTTCATTTGTGCAAACATAATCGCCTACGGTGTCCAGGTCATTCATTCTTGTCATATCATGCTAGCCGTCGCAATAGTATATCGAGGTATATCATGTTAGGTTTACTTATCAAGAGTGCACCAAGATGGGCTACTATCATGTCATGTTACTTGTCAAGAGTGCACCATGACGGATCACTATCGTGTTCTATCCCTACTCTATCATGTCGTGTTCATGTAAAAGTCATGCCAATATTGAAATCATGCCACGTCCAACACATAACCCTGCCATGAGGGTTGTCGCAAAATACTGGCCGTATAGGGGTTGCCACAAAAGACTGGCCGCATGAGGGTTGTCGCAAAAGGCTGGCCGTATGAGAGTTACTGCAAAAGGCGGCTGTATGAGGGTTGTCGCAAAAGGCTGGCCGTATAAGATTTGCCGCAAAAAGCTGGCCGTATGAGGGTTGCCGCAAAAGGCTGGCCGCATGGGGGTTGCCGCATAAGGCTGGCCGCATGGGGGTTGCCGCATAAGGCTGGCCGCATGGGGGTTGCCGTAAAAGGCTGGCCGTATGGTGGTTGCCGCAAAAGGCTGGCCGCATGAGGGCTGCCGCAAAAGGCTGGTCGCATGAGGGCTGCCGCAAAAGGCTGGCCACATGGGAGTTGCCGCATAAGGCTGGCCACATGAGGCTGCCGTATAAGGCTGGCCGCATGGGGGTTGCCGCATAAGGCTGGCCGCATGGGGGTTGCCGTATAAGACTGGCCGCATGGGGGTTACCGCAAAAGACTGGCCGCATGAGGTTACCGCAAAAGGCTGGCCGTATGAGGCTATCACAAAAGGCTGTTCTTCTTCTCCAAGGATCCAAAAAGAAGAACCATGGAGGCCATGGCTTCCAAGCTCCATTAATCCTTCTTTTAAAGTCAACATCCGGACTTCCATTGGTCAAAATAGGGTAGAACAAAATTCTCTACAATATGGAACAATCAAAACTTGAAAATAACAAAGTTTGATAGATTAAAACCCAAGAAAATTTGAAAATGCAACAACTTAGATCTACATGAAATGAACTATGGAAATTAAAAATGCTAAGTACTAAAGTGACTTAGAATATCGTGAGAAAGATAATGGAACAACAAAATTGAGTTCCTCCATGAAGTAAGTTGTACTTGCCTAAGCTATTGGTAGGTGGAGAGAGTTAATGGAGGAAGAAGAAGAAGAAGTAAATGAAGAAGTAAATAAGAAGAGAAAAAAGGTTGGTGGCTTATAAAGAGGGGATTAGCATGTTGGGCCATGTCCCAACAAACCGAGCCCAACCAAATATACCAAGCCAAGCCAAGCCGAACCAGGATGAACCCAAAATAAACCAAGGCAAGATTAAACCAGGATCAAGCTAAGCAAGACAAGTCTAACTACGGGTCGGAATTCCGTATACGTATACTAGAAATACGTATAACAGAAAATGGAGATGACAACTCTACCCACCTTAAAAGAATTCCGTCCTAAGAATTTAATCAAGAGGCTAGAGATGTCGGGGCTAAGGGCAAGCTATATTAATCATAAGCAAGCTACGACTAGCAGTTAACCAAGCAATCATTCACGCAAGCAAGGAATTAAAAACATAAGGCATAAGGAAGACATTATAGCTTATGAGCCAAATAGGTGTGGATATCGCAAGCGGATATCATCCTCACGCTCCCACGTTGACTCACCCAAGGAGTGATGACCCCAAGCAACACGGACTAACTTGATAGTCTTGTTCTTGAGTATCTTCTCTTTTCGGTCCAATATGGATACGGGTCTTCCTCATACGAAAGGTTGGTACCAACAACCAATTCCGAATGATCAAGGACATGACTCGTATCCGGGATATACCGTCGCAATTAGGATACATGAAAGACATCATGTACCTCACGTAACGACGACGGAAGAGCGAGATGTAGGACACATCTCCTACTCACTCTAGAATGTCGAATGGCCCTATATACCGGACTAAGCTTTCCCCGTACGCCGAAACGAATGACACCAGGGTAGACGAGATCCTAAGGAATACATGGTCGTCGACAGAAAATTCAAGGGGACGCCGATGAGAATCGGCCCAATGGCGCTGGAGATCTTGCGCAACTCGAAGATGATCTCTGACTTGCCTGACCACCTCAATAGTCCGTGTGATCATCTCTGGACCAAGCATCTGCCTCTCACCTATATCGTCCCATGCTAACGGAGATCTGTACTTTCTGACGTACAAGGCTTCAAAGGGTGCCATCTGGATATGGCCTGAAAACTGTGTATAGGAGAACTCCACGAGATGCAGGTGATCTTCCCACGAACCATCGAAGTCGAGTGTACATGACCGTAACATATCTTCAAGAGTCTGGATCGTGCGTTCTGACTGACCATCTGTCTGTGGGTGATAAGCTGAACTGAACTTGAGACGAGTCCCCAAACTTTTCTGAAGACTCTGCCAAAAGTGCGATGTGAATCTTGAATCTTTGTCAGATACAATACTGACTGGTATTCCATGCAACCTGACTATCTGCCTGAGGTACATCTCTGCAAGCTGATCCGTCGACTGACCAACCCTGAAGGGAAGAAAATGCGCTACCTTGGTGAGTCTGTCAACTATAACCCAAATAGCATCTCTCCCACCTGGGGATCTAGGTAATCCAGTTACAAAATCCGTGGTAATGTACTCCTATTTCCATTCTGGGATTGGTAAAGGTTGAAGATGTCCAGCCGGTCTCTGATGTTCAGCTTTAACTTGTTGGCAAACTAAACATCGGGAGACAAATCGAGCTATCTCCCTCTTCATGCCATTCCACCAAAATGCTGTCGGATATCACGATACATCTTCGTACCGCCCGGATGAATCGAATACTGAGAATGTGAGCTTTGCCATGATCTCCTGTCAGATATTACCACTAGGTACACAAAGACGCTCCCATATCGAAGTGTACCGTCCTCATGGATACATAATTCTGGTCTTCACCCTGCTACACATTCTGCCCTAAGCCGCTGAAGCTTAGAATGATGACTGAGCTAACTTGATCCTCTTAACTATACTGGACTGAACTTGCATACTGGCCATCAATGCCACATTGGTAGGAAGGAAAACTTCTATATCCATCTTCTAAAGATTGCTAATAACTCTGGTTGTGCTGTTAGAAAATAAACACCGGCTCTTCTGCTCAATGCATCTTCAACGACGTTGGCCTTCCCAGGATAATATGCAGGTTGATGTCATAATCCACAAGCAGCTCTAGCCATCTCCTCTGACGCATGTTAAGATCCTTCTGAGTAAACACATACTTCAGGCTCTTGTGGTCGGTGAAAATCTCTACCCTATCTCCATACAAGTAGTGTCTCCAAAGCTTAAGTGCAAACACTACTGCTACCAGCTCCAAGTCATGGGTTGGATAATTTCTCTCATGATCACGAAGTTGACGTGACACATAAGCTATTACCTTCCCATGCTGCATCAAAACACACCTAAACCTCTGTCTGAAGCATCACCTACACTGAGAATCCCCCGGTCCCATCTGGAAGCGTGAGAATGGGTGTCGTCATCAACCTCGCTTCAACTTCTCAAAAGAATCCAGACATTATGCGGTCCAAGCAAACTGCACATCCTTGCGGGTCAATTGCGTCAGTTGTGCTGAAATTCGAGCAAAGTTGAAACAAATCGCCGGTAGTAGCCGGCCAAGCCAAGAAAACTGCAAATTTT
Source organism: Iris pallida (assembly GCA_029216955.1). Classification (NCBI taxonomy): domain Eukaryota; kingdom Viridiplantae; phylum Streptophyta; class Magnoliopsida; order Asparagales; family Iridaceae; genus Iris; species Iris pallida. The sequence continues at coordinate 25,155 of JANAVB010017259.1, forward strand.
TACAACTGTGCTGGGTACCGGCCAGTCTCAATAGCCACGATCTTTTGGGAATCCATTCTACTCCTCCTCTGGTGATGATTGACCCAAGTATGAAATACGATCGAGCCAAAACTCGTATTTACTGAACTTCGCATACAACTGGTACTCTCGGAGAATCTAGAGGACAACTCTGAGATGCTGCTCATGCTCCGTTCACGCTTGTTATAGACCAGGATGTCGTCTATGAATATAATCACGAACTGATCCAAATAAGGCATGAAGATACGATTCATGAGGTCCATGAATACAGCCGGCGCATTGGTTGCTCAAAGGACATAACAAGGAACTCCCAATGCCCATACTGGATCTAAATGCCGTCTTCGGGATGTCCTGCTCTCTGACTTTGATCTGGTGATATCCTGACCGCAAATCAATCTTCGAGAATACTGCCGCTCCTCTGAGTTGATCAAACAAGTCATCTATCCTCGGGAGAGAATATGTTCTTGATTGTCACAGAGTTCAAGGTACGATAATCAATACATAATCTTGACGTACCATCCTTCTTTTTCATAAGAAGCATCGGGGCTCCCTAAGGCGATCCACTAGCACGGATGAATCCCTTGGTCATGAGTTCTTCAATCATTTATACAAGATCTCCAATTCTGACGGTGCCATCCGGTAGACTCTCTCTGACACTGGTGTTGTTCGGGGATCAAGTCTATGGTGAACCGATCTCTCTCTCTCTGGTGGCATACCTGGAAGTTCCTTAGGGGAAAACATCGAAAAACTCTTCTACCAACTCTAGGAAATTGAACTACTGTGCAATTGCCATCCGCAATATGGAGGAGAGGTTCTATTCCGCCTAGAAAAAATAAAAACTCTGGCTCACAGGAATACTAAAAATAATCTTGCCGATATGGCAAT
>JANAVB010017260.1:0-19350 GCA_029216955.1 Iris pallida
ATCTTGAGACCAGTATACTTTTGACCCATTTAAAGTGGATAGGTGGCCTTCTTGTTATTTGTAACTACAAGTAATTCCAGACCAAGTGCCTTTATCCTATCATTTTGCTGCCTTGGTCTATCACCTTGTTTGAAAGCAATCTTAGTAGGGGTTTATAGTGCTGTTAAGTTTGTGAGCCACCAATGACTTGAAGATAGTTCTCTTAGTTATTAGCTGCAGCTTACTGGTACACAGTCATAATGGATCAGTTTAGCTTTTCACACTACAGACCTAAGTAGTGCCAGATCCTGCCAATTACGACATACGATTACAGAATAGTGCATGTGAGTCAGGTGAATCATTTGATTTGGCTTAGTAGGCGATTCCCCCAAGGAACTCTCCAGTCTCTTGCATTTTTTTTTACAGAATGGTACATATATTTAGACAATACGAATGCTGCTACTTGATTATATCAAGCAAATCTGTTCTGCATTTGGTCCAAGGTTGGTTGCTGACTAATTACATTGCCAACGGATGAGGCCACCTAGCAATTTTTGCTTGATTGGCCACCAATTAGTCAGTTAAATTGGTAGGTTACTCTCGTAATTATTGTCACTTAATCCAAGTCTCTTGAGCAATGCTGCTTATTATGCAATATAATCATCGTTAAGACTTCAGAAAGCTATATGACAAAGATAAATGTGGCAACCCTAAAAAAATTGGATTGGAGTTTCTCTATGATTGTTGATATTGTTATGATTCAGTTATGCTTAAATGGTATAATTGTAGTATTGTACTAACAAACCATTTTTTTTTTTTTATCAGTCTTAGTATCAAATCCTCTAGCTTATGTATTCGTTCTGAATTTTATGGTATTTCACTATGTCTTATGTTGCGAGTCAAAGAAGAACAAAATACCATTTAGTGAAGATATCAATCGTTCTAAGTATACTATCCTGTTCTTAGGAATTTTCGGAGCATAGTAGCATACTTCCTAGTTGCATGGACTTGGTCTTTGTGATAAACTGAGACTCTTTGAGCATTGATTTAGAACTGTTTATTTCAGTTAATTCAATTTTATTTATGTTTGTTTCAAATCTTATATTGAGGACTTTCAATTTGAATCTGAGTTGAACAGTTTAGGTTTGCTTCTCTCTAATTTGGATAAGTGTTCTCTCTTCTGGACATGTATTTATCTCTTATTTGCATTTTTCTTACCTAATAGATTTGAATAAGATTAAGAGATATATTTGTTTAATGCCTATTTATAAAGGCCGAAAATTTGTGTAATTGAGAAGTTTCCTAGCAATAAAAATCTTACTTTTTCTCTTCTCTTCCATTTGTGATACGATTGATGGCAGGCGCAATGTCCCTGTTAATGAGGCCCGAATTGTGAGGCTTTCTATAACTCATCTTCTTATTAAGTGATTCGATGGCTACTCTTCTCCTTTTGTCACCATAAAAATCCTTTTCGACTTGCTAAATCTTGGAAATCTGATCATGGTTTTGCTCTTCCATCAGAAAAATGACCATAAAAACCTTCCGTCAGAACAAATGACCATCAAATCCCTAGAAGATTCATTCTAAAGCCCTCCAAATCAACCACATCTCTCTCTTTAACCCTTATGCCCCATCATAGTCCAAACCTAAATCCTTGATTTTGAGTTTAAATCACTTTTTTTTAAGACAGGTAAGTCTGAATGTACAGTTCTATCCAGCAAACCCTTTCCTCAACTAGAAAAATATAAAACAGCCCCTTAAATGAACATCTCTTAGTTTGACCCTTATCTCCACAATACTCGTATTTTTATTCCTAAAATTTTCGAACTTTTTGTTTCCAAATTAAACCCATACAGTTTTGTGGTTCTCCTACTTCATTCATCCATACCAGCCCTTTGTAGCCTGTTTGGTGAACGTGTTTCTTGCTCTAATGCGAGTAAAGGAATTTTGTACTATTTTCTAAATGGTATTTTTCTCTAACCCCCCTCATAAGTTCAGGTCAGAGGAAACTATTTTTTCTCATTTTTAAGCAGACATTGTGGTACCCCAAAATGGCATGAAACATTAAGAAGAAACACAAACAAAATAAATGACCTCGATTTGGGTGTCTGACTCAAATCTGACCAACCTGTGTGTGGGAGGCAATGATGATTGGCGAAGATGACGGTGGTAGTAGTAATGGAACTTGAGCTTAAACAAGAAGTTTTAGGGTGGTACTTGTTTGGCATGGACTTAACAGCATGTCCAAAATGATAAGACGACCTACATGTAAACTGGCCTTCGAGGTTTTATGCAAGGTCCTTTCTTTCTGGTAACTGCATTGCTAGGAGCTCACCACCAACCTTAGGGATTGGTATCTACTTAAACATCTGGTTCTTAAATTTTCAATATGTTCTTTATTGAGCTTTCTTGTGGTCCGCCCCATTATGGGGAAGCGTTGGATGATTATAATGAAGACAATGATGATGAGGGTAAGTTTTCTATAGTTTCTACTTTCTAATTGATTAAGCTTGGAGCCTAACTATAGTGATCTACATTTTTGTATTTAAATAATAATAATAGTATTATTATTATTATTTAGTTATTGTTTTTACTTTTTAGGTTGATCAGGTTGCTCATTGATGTGACTTCTTTTTTTTGCAATCGTATCTTAAGGAAGGTTCACATGAGGAAATGGAGGGGGTTGTGGGGTGGGGGGGTTGTTAACTATGTAAAAATTGGGTCATAGTCAGCTCTACGTTCCAAATTCCAAGTGGAGGGAGCAGAGGATTACTCACCCATCTTCTAGAGTGCCACTTTAGATTTGCCCAATTGTGCATCAGGGTGTCATATCCAGTTGAAAATTCTGTACCATCTTCTTAGAATTTATTTAATTCTTTCGTCCATGTTGTGGTTAGATCCATGTTTTCTTATAGCTACTTTTTTTTGTTATTATCATGGCTTACTCGAAGCATTATACATTGTGGGATTCGACTCCTTTGATATCTTAAACAGGAAGTAGTTTTGGTTTACACTTGCAATGTACATTGCATGGACACGGATTCGACACACATTTCGGCACATATTTCGGTGGGTCCTAGTCTATTTTGGTGCCGTGACATGTAGATAAGTGTCTGACACGACGTGGACATGTCATGTTTATTTTAAAGTTTTCTTGCTTTTTAGCTTACAATTGTATTTGACTTCAGTTTGTGATGCATATGCAGAGTGATGTCTTTTTAATAAGCTCAAATGCTATGCACTATAATGCACCAGACACAATTTACTATCGGCAGGTAATTATTATGACCTAATCTACATTGTATTTAAAGAACGATTTTGTTGGAAGTTTTGTAACGTCGTACAATGATTTTCTTGTTGTACAGGCACGGTCCATCCAAGAGCTTGCAAAGAAAGACTTCAAGAGTTTGAGGCAAGAAAGTGACAGTGAGACAGAACCTCAGACCGTACGAAGGGGTAGACCTCCAATGAAGAACACAATCAAGCGGATGCTTGCGAAACCTCCTGCGGATCGCACCATTTGTGATGTCTCTAATGCAACTCTTGCTAATTCTAGAGATGATACTCGTTCCAATTCAACAAATGATCTATTGAGAAAAGGACCGTCCTTTGACAAAATGAACATGGTGGACTCATCTACAAGGGCTTCTCATACTTTATGTTACAACCAAACACACAGGAGTAATGGAGATCAGAAATCAGAGTACTTAGGTCTGTCAAACTACGCATTGAAGTGAATCTCTGTTATATTCGGATTGTCTACATGTGTAAGATAAAAAAAAATCATTTCTATTCCTTTTTTGGTGGTCATTTGTTTTTCAGGTTTTTCGCTTAAAGGGATTTCAATGAGAAATTGGAAGAAACAGTCGGTAACTGATGAAAATCGCCGAGATACATATAATCAACCCCTTCGGCCCACTTTTCAACAGAAACAGTCAATTTTAAACACCGTCGATTTGGAGAGAAAGCTGCTGGTGCCGGTAAACTTTTAACTTGTTATAAGGCTAAGATGTTTTTTTCCCCATTTAAACTTATCTTTACTGAATTGAGGTCAGCATATCTGCAATTGATTATGTGATTGATGTCGCAATTCCTTATCAATTTTTTGGATATTCTTTTTTTCAGATTGTTGTTTTTGTTGATCAACTCCAAAACTTCTAAATCATGTGTTTGATGTCTTGTTTATGCCCAACTTACATGATACCCTCCTAAAATTTCAATTTTTGCAGGTTACCTCCCTAGCAGATTTTTTTTCTGAGACTTATCCTCTTGGCGTTAAATTTTGAACTGACCCAACATCAGGTTTTCCTGTGCTGGTGGTGGCGTGGGTGGGTTTGGTGGGGGGGGGGGTGCTGTATACAGACATGATCTTGGGGTTAGATGCATAAAAGACTCTGGGGGGCTTTCTCTAATTTTTAAGATGATTTGGGCTTACCTGCATAAAAGTGGGCTCTACTTCTAGAGTGTTGAATCTATTTTACTCTTCCTAAACCTTGGCTTGTTTTCTTCTTGTTTTTTATTGATCCATATATTGTTTAATGCATCATGTCTGCTGTGCATATAAACTTATGCATTTAAACTCGTTTGTCTGTCTATCCATGTGTTGGTACACTACATTTTACCGCCCTTCTATTTATCTTTATGACCAGTATGCACTCTATCAAACACCAGGTTGGTTTTCACGCGGATCATTCATATGCGAGGAGCTTGGCTCGTTTTGCAGCTAACCTTGGTCCTGTTGGCTGGGAAGTTGCTGCCAAAAAGGTTCAAAGAGCACTTCCACCAGGAACAAAGTTTGGCCGAGGATGGGTTGGAGATAGTGAAGCTCCACAGCCTCAGCCACCAGTACTTTCAGCATCTCCCCAGGTTTCAACTCAAATGAAACTCGTACGTTGCAGTACACCCTCCAGTGGAAACAAACCTACGGAGATTCATGAACCATCTCAAAATGACTCAGCTCCTCCACTATCAGCCTCCGCTTCTGCTGCCCCAACTCCAAGTAGATCTTTGGACATTGTGGACGGTCCTGAAGCTTGTAAAATAGTGAACCCTGAAGGCAAGTTGGACCTAGTGGAAAGTGGTGCGGGGTCAAAAACTCCCATCCAGCTTTTCAAGAACTCCCCACTGCGATCTACCATGAACTGTTTTAATCCTGGGTTCGGGGTTAATTTGCCCACTCAAGCAGGGAAGACTGTGATTCTTACAAAACCACCTGAAGAGGTGATGGCACATGGTAGGGTGCGCAACATTGCTTGCAGAAATGGCGACAACAGTTTTATGAACCATCAATCACCCTTGAGACAGGTAGCTGCAGAAGAGAGGACGAGGTTAGCTGTTGGCAATCCAAGTACAATAAACTTGAGCAACACGACATTGCATCCTAAGCATCATTCTGAAGGGCAGTGGCGAGAATTATCCATGGATCCAAAGCCTGGGTCCCTTCTGCCAGATCTAAATGTTGATTTCCAGTCTCCAGGGTCTCCTGTCTTCAGTATGTTGCCTGAACCACGGCCACAGCAACATAAACAACCTGATTTGGCATTGCAGCTGTAATGCCAGTAAATTTTTTTTATGAAAATTCATCTTTAATTGATTGACATGAATGTAGTTCAGCCATGGTGTAAGAAATGCACCCGACACATGGGTATCGGGGTTTACATTTGTTCAACACCGTCATTGTATGTTGTAGAAAAGAATAGGTCGAGTTTGTACAGCATATTCAACGTGTCCGAATTGAATTCCCTGAGATGATCAATTTGAAAGACCTGTAGCATTGGAAGAGTCATCCATATGAGCAACCGTTATACAAACATCTTTTAAGTTATTTCTTTCGTTCGTTCGTTCTTTGTGCAATTTGTGGTTACTAAAATGAGGTCATATTTCTTTCCCTTTTGTATCGTCTCGAATGCATTCGCATTGTATGTGCGTCGTATGTACGTTTTACAAAGTTAGTCACACTGGTGGAGAGCAGGGCAGTGCCCTAAATAAAGTTGCAATGTTATATTTCTTGACCATATATCTCATATTGATCAGTTCATCCCCAGCTTACAATACGACCAACAGGATAAGTAAAGATCGTGTTTCTGTCACCGTTGCACAGGTATTCCAACCTTGGATCAGGGTAACCAAGATAACCCGAAAACCAATCATCACTTGTGATAGGCGTGCGCGCCCCTTGGTGGTTTCATATTATGGAGCCATCTTATGTTACATCACTTGGATTTGCATTGGATGGTTGAGATTAAAAGGTGGTGGGTCGTACACCTTTTAATCTCAATTACCTAATTCAAATCCTCGTTATGTTACATAGGATGGTTCTATAATATGAAACCATATAGATGGTTTTGCAAGAGCGCACACACGTATATGGGTCGTACACCTTTTAATCTCAATTACCTAATTCAAATCCTCGTTATGTTACATAGGATGGTTCTATAATATGAAACCATATAGATGGTTTTGCAAGAGCGCACATATATATATATATATATATATATATATATATATATATATATCACAAGAACTTCTAGTTCAAGTGGTTAGTGAGGCACATCTTTCCCAGATGTTGCAAGTAAAAGCAACGGAAAAAGTACATTTAATTCTCTGTGGAGGAATTAATGTAAGGATAGCAGGAGTGCAGGTCGGGTGCGGATGTGGTGCGTTACAAGTGCGGACATTCGGGCTGGGAGTTGGCAGTCAAACCGAGTTTGTAGGCCTTCGGACCAGGTATATATATTGGGTCCCTATTAGCTTTGGGCCTTGGGTGGTCGCCTAGCTCGTCCATGCCCAAGGTCGACCTGGATGTAGTGTGACAATAAGAAATAATTGACATGGTGTTTGATTATAAAAATAATAATAATAAAGTAATTGAGTCATAATTTTTCTAAATAGATGGACACTCGAATGTGGATAATTTTCACCTTGGTAGTGTCCTCAACAATGCGAAAGGGACATCAAAATATGATCATATTTTACTGATCACATGATGTGATAGTTTATATGTTGATAAGATTAATGAAGTGGTCTTATACATGATCAACTCATAGTTTTCCATATTCAACAAAATATGATCAGATTTTGCAAGTTTCTTAATCCATTTTCAAATAGTCAAACGTGTAGCAAATGGCAATAACTAGGGTTTCCACCATTTTTTTTTTCTTCTAACTTTTCATTTGCCAAATGGGATATATTATGTTTGTTTGAATTTAAGTAAATAAAGATCACATTTTTGAACTTATGAGCATATATATATATATTGAAAGTTCAATCAAAACTTTTCGAAGACTGTTTTGGCAAAGACCAAAGAGTACATTTTAAACTCTAGTTATTCCCATTTGGCAAAGAGTACATTTTAAACTTTTCGAAGACTGTTTAAACAGTTCTCTTTAATAAAGCTTCATAAATATTTGTTTCATAAAACAACGGATTATGCAGACACAGGGTGTACATAACATTAAGCAAAGAAAAGGTTCGGTATAGAATAATTAGAATATTATATATTTTCTTTTAGTGTCGAATAGTTTTAGAATTTTATACATTGTTAAGTTGAACAATTTGTTGTCTGGTATTTTTGTATCCATACAGTAAGTAAAGACACCCAGGGGGCAATATGATAAAAATAATAATTACAAAAAAGGAAAAAAAACGAATAGAAACGTGTTATTTACTAATTCTATATATAAGTGCTTCTATCCTCAGACTGTGTCGGGTGTCGAAAATCAACGTGTGAACCAATGTCACCTGTCGATTTTTTATACGCCGATTTATTTTCCCACATTAGCCGGAGAGAGTATTTTTTTGTTTCTTTCTCCAGTCAATCACGTACTGACACATGATACTTCGCTTTGTTTTTCAGAATTTTTTTTTTTTTTTGGCCTCTCAAATATATCTACATGTGAAAAGTAAGGCGGCTACGTCCAGTCCAAAAAAAAAAGGAATAAAAGAAGAAGCACCCGCTTAAAAATTATGTCCATTTAACGTACCATCTTTTGGGGCCCACGTGAAAAATATATGTGCCGTCCGCCTCTCCTCCAGTTCTAGTCATTTTGGCCCACAAGACAAATTAACTATGGGCAGTCTCATTTTCAAGCAAGTCCTTGTTTTTGTACAAGTTGTTCGAATATTTTTATTTTCTTTTGTATTTTCCGAAATTGCTAACATTTTGTTATGATTACTTGGTTAGGCAATCTTATGAAAAATAACAAGGGTGTGTTTGATTGTAAGGTGTAAAATATATGAAAAATAAATTACTTCTACGAAATTATTTTACTAGAAATTTTTTTATGAAAAATTGAATTTTTTTTAGGAAAAATTTAATTTGATTGTTTGACTATCATTATTTTTCATGCAAAATAAGATTTTCCTATGAATTGGACTTCTTTTATTTTCCACCATTTTAAAGAAAAATATAAAAAATGATAGTTTTTTTTTAAAATAATTACATAGAAAATATAAGATATCAAACATTATAATTGGTAAAAAAAATTGTGATGAAAATTTTTTTCATAGAAAAAAAAAAAAATCCAATCATACACACCCTAATGTTTTGTTGATTTAAAGGATGAAATAACATTAATATATGTGTTTCTTCTCTCTTCTATGGACCTCTCATTTTTTTCCCTTCTTTCCTTGTCTTTTTCCACAATAGAGGAGGAGGAAGTGTACAGAAGACAAAAATGACATATTCTTTGTGATGTTAATTCAAGGTTCTAGATATTTAATGGTTTATGATATGATATACACTTAAAGATATAATTAGATTTGGAAGACAGGGCCGGCTCCAGCATTTTGAAGGTCCTAGACAAGTCCAAAAAATGAAGCGCTTCTCTCTATATATTTTATTATTATATTTATATAAAAAAAATATTACTTTACGATCTCTTCATATTACTTTACGATCTCTTCCACTTATGCGCTCCGTCCCAATCTTTAAACAACTAATATTAGAAGTCTCACAAGACAAAAAAAAAAAAGATATTAGAAACTAAAAATGAGAAGAAAAAAATCAGCATGGACACGTTTTTGTTGAGGGAGGGAGAGACTGTTTCATTATTTAATGTAGGAGATATTTTTTGCGAAAAAGTTGAGAGAGAAGATGAAGACTCGGCTTAGAAATAGATGCAACAATTTTTTTTTTTTTGAATGTTATTTGATTCTTCTCCAGACAACAATGGGTTTCCATTTGGCCAGTTACAAAATAATTAAAATTCAAAAAAAAAAAAATGGAGACCCCATGGGAGAGGAGGCCCTAGGCGGTTGCCAAGTCCGTCTCCCCCTGGAGCCGGCTATGTTGGAAGACTTAGGCCATCTCCAATGGGGGTTTCTATCTCCCATATTTCTATGGTAGAAATTTACTTTAGTAAAAGATGCCCTCCAATGGAGATTTCTATCACCATTTCTATCCTACGTGATGGTGATGTAGGATATATAATTTATATGAGGATTTCTACATGTAAAAATTTTCATAGAAACTCTCTATCACTCATAACAATTATTATTGGATCCCACACCATTGAATTGATCCTTTCATTTTATGACACATATGATAGAAATTGAGAATCATTGTTTTTTTTATATGTACAAATTTTATGTAAAAACTCTTCCAAACAGGATATAAATCTCCATAAAGTACGATGCCAAAGTAGGATACAACTCAATGTTGGAAATGACCATTGGAGATGGCATTATATACTTATTCTTCTTTTTCAATGTAAAACCCTCAATTTTTGTCCTGAGTCAGAAATCTTCTTATTTGTAAGTAAAACACTCAAATTCTTGCCATTTCAGTACAAGGGCCTCATTAGGAGTATTATTAATGGCTAGGGGTGAGCAAATGCCGAACCCATATATATATATATATATATATATATATATATATATATATATATATATAACACACACACACACACACACACACACACACACACACACACACACACATATATATATATATATATATATATATAAAACACACACACACACACACACACACACACACACACACAGATATATATATATATATATATATATATATATATATATATATATATATATAACACACACACACACACACACACACACACACACACATATATATATATATATATATATATATATATATATAACACACACACACACACACACACACACACACACACACACACACACACACACACATATATATATATATATATATATATATATATATATATATATATATATATATATATATATAGAGGAAAATGTACCTAAGGTCGACCTTAGGTAAGTTACCTAAGGTCGACCTCATTTCCTCACTTTACAACATTTTTTTCTTGAATTTTTTTTTATGGGATTCATCTACACCTTATTGATTGGCAACATACCAAATTTCAAGAAAAAATAATATTGTTTAGTCCCCTATCTATTCCTTGCAAAATCGACGGTCTAAAACTTTGCTGCTACACCGTCGATTTTGCACCTTATTGATAGGGGGCTAAACAATATTATTTTTTCTTGAAATTTGGTATGTTGCCAATCAATAAGGTGTAGATGAATCCCATAAAAAAAATTCAAGAAAAAAATGTTGTAAAGTGAGAAAAATGAGGTCGACCTTAGGTAACTTACCTAAGGTCGACCTTAGGTACATTTTCCTCATATATATATATATATATATATATATATATATATATATATATATCTGTGTGTGTGTGTGTGTTATATATATATATATATATATATATATATATATATATATATATATATATATATATATATAACACAAAAATGAAGAGCTCGAAGGTTCCCTCTGCTAGGGTTTTCTCGGGAGCGACTTCGCCTCCCCCCCGACCCCCCCGATCCACTCGCGGGGAGGGAGGCTCGAAGGTTTGGAGGGAACGGGGGGGGGGGGGGGGGGAGGACGGCCTCTCCTGCCCGGAGGAGGGTCGGGCGGCGGCCAGCAAGGGACTCCTCCACGCGAGGGGGGGTCGGGCTGCGGAAGTGGGACTCCCCCAGGCGTGGGGGGGGGTCGGATGGGGGCGGCGGAAGCGGGACAGGGCCCGGCGGCAGCAGACCGGGCGGCGGCGGAGTGACCCCCCCGGAGGAAGGGGGGTCAGAGGCGGCGGTGTCACCTCCCAGGCGGGGAGGGGTCGGGCAGCGGTAGGGGGCGTTGGACGGCTGTAGTGGGACCCCCCCGGGCGGGAGGGGGGTGGGCGGCATGGGTGGATCGGGGGCTTCGGCGTCCGTATTCGAGTTCGGGTCCAGGGTGGACAACACTGGAGAGGCGCGCTGGCAGACGGTGGCGAGACGTTGGGCTGGAGGGAAACGAGGGGCCCAAACCCAAGTATCGGGGCGGAAGGGGCCAGAGAATTATGGGACTCGATCATCGACAAGCACAGTTGATCCCCGTCGTCGTGGGGGAGGTACGGTACGCACTGTACCAGGATGGAGGCCTAAGGCGACGGTGGCAGAGAAGGCTAAGGGCATTGCCGGTGCTGATGGCAGGAAAGGCTCGGGTCCTGCGAACCCTTCGACCAGGGCACACACTGAGGAGCAGCGGCCTCGGTCATGGAAGGAGGTTTGCACGTCGGTGGCGACGAAAAGCCCGTTGTCGATGGAGTTTGTCACACCGATGTCTGTTGGAGGAGGGCTACGGGTGTATTTTCTCACAGAGGAAATAGCGGTGGTTTTAGAATTCTGAAAGAACACTCTGGTGTTGTATGTGTTAAGGAACAAACCGTTCTTTGGCCAAATCCGGGGTTATGCGGAGCGAGTCTGGAGACCCAAAAGTAGCATGAAATTCTTCTCCAGGGAGAATGGGTTCTACTATGTCAAGTTTGGTCTCGCGGAGGATGTGACCAGGATTCTGCTGGGAGGGCCTTGGTCATTTGATGGAAGACTCATTATACTGAAGGAGTGGACTCCTGATCTGAAATGTGAGAAGGAGGTGCTGAACGCTATCCCCATCTGGATCCGATTCCCAGAGTTCCCTGTGATGTATTGGAGTATTCCGCTTCTCATGAGATTGGCCAGCCTCGTAGGGAAGCCGATCAAGGCAGACGAGGCCACTGCTTTCCGCACCAGACTAATGTATGTCAGGGTCTTCGTGGAGATCAAGGCGGGCTCGGTTCTTCCGAGTATGCTTGAGTATCAGGTACCGTCGGGGGAGGTTCTGACACAGTCGGTGGAGTATGACTGGGTTCCTCCCATGTGTACATACTGCGAGTGTTTTGGGCTCTCTACCGGTGCATGCAAACACAAGGGGAAGGAGGCCGCCAGGCCATCGGCGGTTCAGCTCCCAGTCACTTACCTGGGGAGTCGTCGCCAGATAGACATATGGAGGAGGACACAGTGATGGAGGTAGAGAGGAGGCTGGAGCCAGGATCACCGTAGAGACAAGAGAGCACGCAGGGCACCCTCGTCCCTTTTAGGCCTCAGAGGACCATAGTTACCAGGGGTATGAGCGCGGCTGAGAGTAGTCAGATGGTGATGGAGGCCTCCCCGGCAATTATGGTATACAGCAGCAGGAAAAGACATGCTCCGACCACGCTGGAGGATATCCTCCAGGCGAGGGATCTGGAAGACCAGACTGAAGCCAATCCTGACTAGACACTTACTCTTAGCAGGATTCAGGCGCATCTTGCTCCTTCCTCCATAGTGGATGCAGTCATTGATCAGGCGGATGAGACACTTTCCTCGAGTGTCGATCCAGACGAGTTTCAGGGGGACCTCTCACTTATTAATTAAATATCGGTCCTAGCATGGAACATTAGGGGGGTGTTCCATTGGACGATGGAGGAAGATTGGAGGGGTTCTGAGGAGAGAGTCGCGTGACATTACTATCTTGTAACGCCCCAGTCCCAAAATACGTAGGACTAGGAACGTAGACATGCCAGCTGTATTTATACGAAGTATACTCCAATATATGGAAACCTCGTATGAATACATAAGCTGTAAAATGCAGTAGAACCATAACTAATCTTATCCACGCAAAATAAATGAATAGAAGATCTCATATAATCAACTATAAAATTGTCATTTGGTACATGTAGTTGGGCAGAGACAAATCCACTACCAACTATGAAAAAAATACATGATAAGCAAAAGAAAGATTTTGGCGAGCGAAGCGGAGACGATCCAAATGCAATCATCCTCGAAGAAATAGCGAAGATCACAGCTAGAGCTAGAACACATGCGAAAGACAATAGCACACACCTGACAAGACAACCAGGTCCTCAGAGGGACGTAACAAGACACATAATATCATGCCATATAAACTGAATAAATATTGCTCAAATAAATAAGTAAATCGAATTATAACATGTTCCAATTCGTACCTACTGAACGAGCGTACCATCCCCCCAACCAAACAAGGACAGGAGATGGTAAACTAATTCACGGTAACGTATCTTCCCATGCTATGAATCCAATATGGTATCCGAACCTCAACAAGGTTCAATACCTTCTCATCGAAGTAGTAAGTCACACCTACAACCAAATAAGGATAAGATGTGACGAACTAATCTGCGATAAGTTATTGTTCCAAGCCACGGTCAGATACAAGTACCCAAACCAAAAGTACTCGTACCTAACGGATAGGGTAGCCTACCGTTCTAAGTAAAATGTAGTTAAGAACAATCCTTCCTGTACATGGGTCCTGGCTGAATAGGATCGGCGTAGTCCCCCTTGGGTACCAGAGGCCCCATCAGTAAGAGCATGACATTCCGCAGAATCGTCAGTGGCCGTCAGTAATCTTGGGTCATCAACCCCGTATCTCCAGCGGAGAGTCCGGGTCACAAGGGAAGTGCGTCGAAGCCCATACGCTAAGGAATTGTCCTCCCCGCCCAATGCCTACTGTGTTGCATCCACAACACAAACCACTATAACCGCTAAGTCAAACTAGCATGCAATCTCTATTAGCGGTTATTCCTATCGCACGGCTTGTACGTACTGGTGGCCAGCCAATCATGCACTTCCGTGTTCTACATGCGACACACAACCTCGTGTTACAACGTGTCAAGGCCAATGAATACAACACACAAGGTGGTCCCTTAAATCTAGGTTTAATGTGAGAAAAATAATACATAGCAGGAAAAATAAATGAACAGTAAGTTCTAACAGTTATGCCATGTATCACAGTTTATTTTGTATAAAGAAAATAATGAACATGCATGAAATATGAGCTAAAATAATTAAACAGCAAATGGCAAGGTGTCTTGCCTGGTAGGACGCCTGGTGTGCTACGATGATCAAGGTGGCACGATCTGTAACTTCGGTACAACAACTACACATGGTGACCTCGGATGGTGGCACGGACAGTTTCATTGGGTCCAGAAGGGTCAAATTAGTTTGGATGGACATAAGATAGTCTCGAAATGGCGAAGAAATAGGAACAACAAGACTTGGATACGGACAGGAGAGAGATTAAAGAATTTAATGGATAAATAATATTTATATATACGAGTTTTAGAAATATTTATAATTTCTAAAACTAGTTTTCATGAGCCAAATATTTTTAGGAGAAATACAAATACTTAATCGAGAAAACCGTTTTCGGCAAAAATTCTAAGTTGTCAAAGTAGTATTAAGACTAAACCCTATTTGTAAAAATAAGATTTGGTAAAAGCTATGCTTTTTATTGACTATTTTAAAAATCAAGAATTTATAAACATTTAAAACTATATATTATATGTATATGTATGACTCATCAAAATAATATAATGTTAGCAATCAAACCAAAAGTACTATATTAATTTCACAAAATGATAATAATTATCATTATTATTATCCATCGTGTGAATCCTATATATATCTAGTTTTCTAGCAACAACACTATAATAAAAGTAACCAATAAGAATTACATATTAAAAATAGCAATGTTAATAATAATAATAATAATAGTAATAAAAATAATAATAATGATAATGATAATAATAACAATGCTAATAATAATGATAATAATAACAGTTATAGAAATAACAGATACAAAAAAAAAACAATTAATAAACAAAAACCAAAAGAAAATACAACAAAAAAAATAACAACAACAACAACAAAACTAATAAACAAAAAAATAAACTAAAATAATAACAAAAAAAGAGACATCTGCTCTCTCTTTACTTTCTTCTTTTCGTGAGCAGGCCATAGAGGAGCAAATGAGAGAGAGAGGAAAGGGTTCAGTCCGGCTGGGGTGAGGGAGTGAGCGATCGGGAGGCGAGGGAGAGAGAGAGCGGCGAGGCTGAGAGAGGGTTCGGCGGAGAGGTGAGGCGGAGTCGGCGCGGACGTTCCCGGCGGTCGCAGGCAAGGGTTCGGGTCAGCGACAGCGCATCAAGGGGGAGATCCTGCGGCGTCGACGCGGCTGACCACGGCGGAGAGGGGTAAGTGGTTGTTTAATTTATTTTTGGGGTTTTTTCCTTGGTCGGGGTTTGGAGTCGCCGATGGTGGCGGGTGGCTTGTCTTGGCGGTGGTGGTATGGGTAGGCGAGGGTCTGGTGTAGTGGAGCGTGGCCGGTGGCGAAGGTGGTTTATGTGATGATGATGGTGATATACGGTTGTGGCGGTGCTAATCCTAAGGGTGGCGGTCGTATGCTGGTGGAGACGAAGGATCGGGGTCGGGTGTGCTAGTCGAAGTCGGGCTGTGGTGGACGAGATGGTGGTGGTGATGGGTATAGGCGGGGCTGTACAGAGTCGGACGTGGCGGAGAAGGGATTGTGGTCGGGTCTGTCTTGGCTTGGGGGACGTGGTGCTAATGACGAAGGTGGAGGGAAGATGGTAACGGCGGACGTCCGGCTGTCGATGGCTGAGGAATCGACGGAGGCAGGGAGGAGACACGAGCGGGGATGGGGTTTACAGTAGGGTTAGGAATTCGATTGTGTCGAGATGTGTCCGACACAAAAAATTAAATGTAAATGTACAAGAATTGGAATAAGAGAGTCACCCGGGGTCGGACCCGAGGCCGTCACGGCTGACACGGAAGAGATGGGCACCGACACGAGGCACGTACACTTTACGGAAATTTGTGGAAGAATAATGAAAAGTTGGAGGAGTACCTGCCTATTTATAGGATGTGGGAATTCCAATTTGGATAGGATTAGAAGAATTTAAAACCCAAGTAGATAAATCATCTATTTAATTAAAATCATTCAAATCAAATCCAATCCAAATCCAATTTAAATTTAATTTAATTCCCTTAGTTTAAAATCAAATCAATAAATCAAATTCCAATATTAACTATTTAAATAAATACATAAATTCACATCAATATTTAAATCTCCACAATAAATTCAAAATATGTTTTCCAAAAATACTAATAATAATAATTTCAAAAATTACATTAATATTTAAAATAAACCAATAAATAATTACAAATATATGTATGCACAAATAATGTTTTCATAATTATGTTTTTCTAGTATACAATAAAAAAATATTAATTATTCTTAATAATTGTATAAATGAAGGCTTTTAGTAAATAAAATAATAACTTGGTAATGATAGTAAAATAATTATTGCATATATTATTTTGAAACTATAAAATAATAAATAAAATATTTTTCTAAATATGTACGCTCGCACATATTCGCACTCGTCGAGCAAAAATAAAATTTCGTGCGCGACGTAAAATACGACTACGTGACTACAATACAAAATTTTAAATCGGTACTAAAAATAAATAAATAAATAAAAATATAGTAGAAATTAGGGGTTTTACATCCTACCCAACTTAAAAGAATTTCGTCCTCGAAATTAAGAATTCGTAGGGGATGAGGAGACGCAAGGGGGCATCGATGGGAAACAATCTATAACAAATTATGCCGTAGGAATTCGCGATCTAGATCGTAGAAAAACAATACGGCATGGTCATGGGTAATGAAGAGTCACGATTAAGAGAGCGAAATAGATTCAAAGCAATTAGAGGGTTTTGATAGGGCCGAGTAGTTTAGGATGAGATATAGCAACATTGAGTGAGAATGGTCATAGCCGATGGAAAGGTTAGAGGAAGTTCTAGTATGACGCTTTCGTCCTTCTAAAATAGGTGAAGGCGAAGCAATGAGGAGTTCAAAAGGGATATTATCGAGTACGAATACGTGATTCAATGACGATCGAATAATTTCAAAGGAATTGTCAAGACAGTCGTGGATAGGATTGTAAGGGCTAAGTTTAATTATGTTACATCCACATAGAGCAATAGACAAAAGCGAACCAAAGTGCACTTGGTTGATCAGACCATTATGCACCGGTTCTGATTAGACAACATGTTAGTGGGAGCTCTCCAATAACATATGTCTTGAACAAGCTCGATAAAAAGATAAGCTTGCAAAACTAGGCTACATTAGCATCATTAGTCAAGATAGTAAAAAATATAGGCACGATGGTAGATGAATAAAAATAATTATGAATAGTCTAAGATCATAAGGATCTAAGTCTTGTTTATTCCTATACCATCATTCTATGGTTTATTGACCAAGGCTTGGTTGACCAAATGAGTTAAATTCTTTAGATTCTAGGATCTAATTAAGCTTGCTAATATAGGTCACTAGGTCAAAGGGGTTGCTAGTTCATAAGGTATTCTACCCAACTTAAAAAATTAAACTAATGGTGTTTTGGGACAACTAAGTAGTATGGTCAATCTCTAGCAAGCACGAAGGGAAGATAAGAATCATGATAGAAGGAATCAAGCGTGATGCAATCGATGAGTCAAACGGTAGATCGAAGAAAGTGGTCAAGTATGTGGATGAGATCCTAGGCTCTAATCCTATACGCAGGCTTGCTTGGTACAGTAAAGTAACCAAACAATTTATCTTGACCTGCATGGGCCACCACAAAACATGTAACGTCCCAGTCCCAAAATACGTAGGACTAGGAATGTAGACATGCCAGCTGTATTTATACGAAGTACACTCCAATATATGGAAATCTTGTATGAATACATAAGCTGTAAAATGCAGTACAACCATAACTAATCTCATCCACACAAAATAAATGAATAGAAGATCTCATATAATCAACTATGAAATTGTCATTTGGTACATGCAGTGGGCGGAGACAAATCCACTACCAACTATGAAAAGAAATACATGATAAGCAAAAGAAAGATTTTGGCAAGCGAAGCGAAGACGATCCAAATGCAATCATCCTCGAAGAAATAGCGAATCACAGCTAGAGCCAGAACACCTGCGAAAGACAATAGCACATACCTGGCAAGACAACCAGGTCCTCAGAGGGACGTAACAAGACACATAATATCATGCCATATAAACTGAATAAATATTGCTCAAATAAATAAGTAAATCGAATTATAACATGTTCCAATACGCACCTACTGAACGAGCGTACCATCCCCCCAACCAAACAAGGACAGGAGATGGTAAACTAATTCACGGTAACGTATCTTCCCATGCTATGAATCCAATATGGTATCCGGACCGCAACAAGGTTCAATACCTTCTCATCGAAGTAGTAAGTCACACCTACAACCAACACAAACAAGGACAGATGTGACGAACTAATCCGCGATAAGTTATTGTTCCAAGCCACGGTCAGATACAAGTACCCAAACCAAAAGTACTCGTACCTAACAGATAGGGTAGCCTACCGTTCTAAGTGAAATGTAGTTAAGAACATCCTTCTTGCACATGGGTCCTGGCTGAATAGGATCGGTGTAGTCCCCTTGGGTACCAGAGGCCCCATCAGTAAGAGCATGACGTTCCGCAGAATCGTCAGTGGCCGTCAGTAATCTTGGGTCATCAATCCCGTATCTCCCGGAGAGTCCGGGTCACAAGGGAAGTGCATCGAAGCCCATACGCTAAGGAATTGTCCTCCCAGTCCAATGACTACTGTGTTGCATCTACAACACAAACCACTATAACCGCTAAGTCAAACTAGCATGCAATCTCTATTAGCGGTTATTCCTATCGCACGGCTTGTACGTACTGGTGGCCAGCCAATCACGCACTTCCGTGTTCTACATGCGACACACAACCTCGTATTACAACGTGTCAAGGCCAATGAATGCAACACACAAGGTGGTCCCTTAAATCTAGGTTTAATGTGAGAAAAATAATACATAGCAGGAAAAATAAATGAACAGTAAGTTCTAACAGTTATGCCATGTATCACAGTTTATTTTGCATAAAGAAAATAATGAACATGCATAAAATATAAGCTAAAATAATTAAATAGCAAATGACAAGGTGTCTTGCCTGGTAGGACGCCTGGTGTGCTACGATGATCAAGGTGGCACAATCTGTAACTTCGGTACAACAACTACACATGGTGCCCTCGGATGGTGGCACGGACAGTTTTATTGGGTCCAGAAGGGTCAAATTAGTTAGGTGGACATATGATAGTCCGAAATGGCGAAGGAATAGGAACAACAAGACTTGGATACGGACAT
>JANAVB010017262.1:0-54179 GCA_029216955.1 Iris pallida
AGTAAGAGGTCGGAGTTGCAGGTTATCCCCAGGATCAGCCCACAACAATAAGTCAAGGAGAATAAAAATAAGCTCCGACTCGAATAATCCAACCCTCTGCCGGTCCTCATCATGTGAAAGTCCTTTCCACACTATTCCATAACAGTTGCGAGATCAAATTTACAGTTGTGGAAAATATATCTGAAAATTAAATATTTATATTATTTAAATGCGTTGTCGAATTACGGAGTTAGTTATTTATATCATATATGATTAATTCCAACAGAATCCCGACAATGTATATGATATCTTCTACTGCACCCCCATCGACCATCACTGCTTCAAAAAGGGTTAGCTACAGCCACATTGTCATGCATGCATGCATGCTTATGGTCTTATGGCAAGGCAACCATCCAAGCTCATGATATTAATACATGCCAAGCCTTAACTCAATTATGGGACATACATCCGTACGCAAAAATGAGACAAATTATAATGGCACCTATGGCCTCCTCCTCCTACTTAGTTCCTAGACTTGTAAGTTCTTGTAGCTGCTTCTCAATTTTTTAGCAGCTAGCTCACCCTCACCATGTATACAAACTCCACAGTGTACTATGTGCAGCAGTAAGTAACAACTATAAATAGTCCTCTTCTATCCCTATCCATTTGCCTTTCCTCAGAATGACTGACACAAGGCCTTACATTCTGCTCTCTTCCCAACTTCCTAACCATTTTGCATCTTTGCAACTTAACAGCAAGCAGCTGCAGCAGCAGCAGCAGCCGCTGCATTCAAAAGCAAATTTATTATATGAAGCCTTAATTTACTTGCTTATAATTAATTACTACTGTGGTCGTGGTGGTGGTGGTGTTGTTGAATGTGTGTGAGCTATGGCTATGGCTATGTGGTACTACTATACTGTGTTTGATATGTGTATATTGATACAAAGAGACAAAGTAGGGTTGTGGTGGTGGGGCTGGGAAACTCGAAATAATTCCTGCCAGCTCCTCCATCCCTCCCTGAGGAAAACCGTTGAGCCTTCGCTGTTGCGTCGCTTTCTGCGTCCATGAAAGCTGTGTATTGAGAGAGAGAGAGAGAGAGAGAGAGAGAGAGAGAAGAAGAGAAAGCCAAAGTCATTATATTATGGGTGTGGTCCTAGGTCTGTGCATTCACCCCCCACATTTTATATATTCAAGAATCAAGACATTTCAACGCACCAAACAACAACAACAGAAGTACTCTTCTAAGTTTGAAAAATGCTAAGTTTACTATCAAATGTTTACAATTTTTTATAAACCACTAACATGGACTCCTAACATGGACTCATCCGGTCCCATCCGATCCCACTCGGTCTTTCCTTTCCTCCAATCAATAGATGTCACGTAGACGGTTGTAAAGCTTACAACCAAATCCTTTAAGAGCATCTCCAACCCTATTGTGAGTTTAGAAAAAATGGTTGCCACATAGGAATGACAAGCTTTCATTTCAATTTTTTTTTTCCAATACAAATGTAGAATAAATCATAAAGTTGAAATGACAATGACATGGCAAGGACAATGTGGAGTTGGTTGTCTAGATCTAGACAATGCACTTGACAATGACTTTGTCTCCACATCATTATTTATGAATAAAAATATTTATAAAAAAATGAAGAAGTGGATGAGTTGTCTTGGAAGTTGGAAAAAATGTATTTTTTCTTGTTTTTTCAATACTTTTTTCATTGAAGAACACTTTTTTATCTCATTGTCTTGTGTGAATATTATTTTGCCATATAGAAAAAAATATTGTCGTGTGTCTCATACCATATAGAAATCACATCACAAAACAAGACAATAGGGTTGGAGAAGCTCTAAGTTTTTCATCTATCCTTCTGGCTCTGTTGAGAGTTATATGTAACTTCAAAAAAAAGAAAATTTATATGCTTTCTTACGGACTTGATGATTTGAGGACCTATACAATTGTCCTCTTATTTTTTAATAGATTTTCTTGGGAGATAAATGTCTTATTATATTAATGAAGGCATACCTTTCTGTCAGGTGCTAATGGGCTCCTTGTTGGACTATAATTAGACCAAAAATTTTGTGCCACTGTTAGATTCTTTCATATACAGTGCATCCACAATAAAATATTGAAAAAAAACAAAATCTTTTTTTCATATATATATATATATATATATATATATATATATATATATATAGAGAGAGAGAGAGAGAGAGAGAGAGAGAGAGAGAGAATAAGGGAGGTAGGGTGCCACCTCATGGGAGGGTGTCTACTTGTCACCCCCCATGCTATCATCAAGCACATGGGTGCATGATAATAGCATGTGGGGGGTGACAAGTAGACACCCTCCATAGGGTGGCACCTCACCTCCCTCATCCTATATATATATATATATATATATATATATATATATATATATATATATATATATATATATATATATATATATATATATATATATATATATATATATAAGCAATGGATAGTCTTCACTAGAGTTTGAACATATATATATATATATATATATATATATATAGAGAGAGAGAGAGAGAGAGAGAGAGAGAGAGAGAGAGAGAGAGAGAGAGAGGATCGACATCCCTACACTTTTTGCATTTCCATGCATCCCCATGTTCACATCCGTTGGATGTTCTTTAAGTCATCTAATCTTAACCATTGGTAAATCAACGGTTAAGATTAGATGACTTAAAGCACCATCCAACGGTGTAAATAGGGGGGATGCTTGGGGATGCAAAAAGTGTGGGGATCCTTCCTCATATATATATATATATATATATATATATATATATATATATATATATATATATATATGGTCGTTCTACAATACATCCCCTGGAAAAGGATGTATCGATACATCCGAAATTGGGACCGTTGGATGTTGATCCAAAGGTTCGGATTGAATAATAGAGTAGAAACATCATTTAATGCTGATTTAGACTTTTGACCTGTTGGTAACTTACTTTAGCAGGTCATTCTTCACTTTAATTTTTTCAATGAACACCCTAAATTAACTCATATTTACTCTCTCTTTCGTCCATCCAATTTAATATTTCGTAATTTTTTTTTGTTATAGGCCGTGGTGGTGGTGGTGCACTACTAAAATATGCTAAAATAGCGACGTATATTAGCGACGGCGAAAATGCCCGTCGCTGATAATTGTCGATAGCGACTTCTTATGTTACACGTCGCTGTCCGTCGCTGTGTAGCGACGTTCAGCGATGTAGTATAAGTTACGTCTCTGATGGGCGACATTTTGCGACGGACGTCCATTTTACGTCGCTGTATTGCGACGTTTAGCGACGTATAATTTATACGTCGCTGTTGTATTTCATATAGGGTACCTGGCCCGGTCGAAATCACAAAATTTTTACCCAAATTTTTCTTCCCGCTCTCCCCTCTCCCCCTGGCGAACCCTCCCCTCCGGCGACCCCTCCCTCCGGCGACACCCTCCCCCTTCTCCCCCCGGCGACCCTGCTCGCCCGTTGACCCCTCCCTCCGGCGACCAGCCTCCCTCCTCCGACGAAGGAGCCTTCCTCGCCGCCTTCCTCCTCCGACGAAGCCACCCTCCTCGCCGCCTCCATCCTCCGACGAAGCCACCCTCCTCAGGTAAACCCTAACCCTAGCCCTAGCTATCTAGACACAGACATGGACACGAGACCCTAACCCTAGCTGTCGAGGGGGGAGAGAGGGGTGGGGGTGGGTGCAGGGGGTGGGGGTGGGTGCAGGGGGTGGGGGAGAGATCCTGTTCCTAGATGAGGAGTCGTATGGAGACCCTAACCCTAGCTGTCGAGGGGAGAGAGAGGGGTGGGGGTGGATGCAGGGGGTGGGGGTGGGTGCAGGGGGTGGGGGGGGTCTTACTGTCGAGGGGTGGAGGGAGGGGTGGGGGTACCCGGGGGCAGGGGAGGGTTGGGGTGGGTGCAGGGGTAGGGGGAGGGGGGCAGGGGAAGGGGAGGGGGGCAGGAGAGGGTTGGGGTGGGTGCAGGGGTAGGAGGAGGGGGGCAGGGAAGGGTTGGGGTGGGTGCAGGGGTAGGGGGAGGGGTGCAGGGGAGGGTGCAGGGGTGGGTGCAGGGGTAGGGGGAGGGGGCAGGGGAGGGGGGCATGGGAGGGTTGGGGTGGGTACAGGGGTAGGGGGAGGGGGGGCAGGGGAGGGGGGAGGGGGGCAGGAGAGGGTTGGGGTGGGGCAGGGGTAGGAGGAGGGGGCAGGGAAGGGTTGGGGTGGGTGCAGGGGTAGGGGGAGGGGGGCAGGGGACGGTACAGGAATCGGTATCGGACTATATGTATACAATGTATATACATGTATATATACTCACACACTTACATACACACACAAATACATATATACTCACACACTTACATACACACACAAATACATATGTATACATGTATATATATACTCACACACTTACATACACACACAAATACATATATTAATATATATGTATACAATATATATACACCAAGGTTCACAATATCGGTATCGGAATCGGTATCGGACTATTCCTATGAGTATTGGTATCGGCGATATCGGTAGTATCGGCGGTATCGTATCGGAGTATCAGACTTTGGTATCGGAAAACAAATAATTATTAATAAATTATTTATATTTATAAACATATATTTTATACATTTAGGCATAATTTTAAGTATTTCAGCATTATTTCTTAGTAGTTTTGAAATTATATGAAATAGTAGTCACCCTTACCGATTGGTTTTGCCGAATTGACCGGAACAAAGACCCCCAATGTCGGTATCGATCAATATTTGGTATCGGTCGGTATCGGATCGGAACTTGCCAAACCGTCTCGGTATCGGCCGTATCGGATCGGTATCGGCCGATACTTTAAACCATGATATACACACAAATACACATATATATACAATCCAAAATCCATTTGAAATTCATTTTAAGAATCTGAAATGTTGACGATATATACCCAAGGTTCACAATATCGGTATCGGAATCGGTATCGGACTATTCCTATGAGTATTGGTATCAGCGATATCGGTAGTATCGGCGGTATCGTATCGGAGTATCGGACTTTGGTATCGGAAAACAAATAATTATTAATAAATTATTTACATTTAAAAACATATATTTTATATATTTAGGCATAATTTTAAGTATTTCAGTGTTATTTCTTAGTAGTTTTGAAATTATATGAAATAGTAGTCACCCTTACCGATTGGTTTTGCCGAATTGACCGGAACAAAGACCCCCAATGTCGGTATCGGTCAATATTTGGTATCGGTCTGTATCGGATCAAAACATGCCAAACCGTATCGGTATCGGCCGTAGGTTGACTAAGGTTGACTATTTTGACTGAAAGTCAAAGTAGAGTCAACATCTGACCTAGATTGGACTAAGAGTTGACAAAGTCAACTGTAGGTCAACCCTTGACCTAGTTTAACCTTGTTTGACTTTGTTTGACTTAGCTTGAGCTTGTTTGACTTTGTTTGACTTAGTACAACTTAGTTTGACCCATAATAAGACATAATATACGATTTTGTGCCTGTTGGATAATGTGTGTCCATCTTTGCAGAATTATTTCCAAGTGGATATGAATTACTACTTGCGGAATCGTTCATGGATGTACAATCGTCGTCCTGATGATATGTGTGGTGTGCAGGATGAATACATAGCGGAAGTAGAGCAGTTCCTGCAGTTTGCTAAGGCGTTCCCTCAGTACATGGACGGCACCAAAATTAAGTGTCCGTGTGTGAAATGTCATAACGTGAAATATTATCCAGAAGTGGAAGTGACATATCATTTGTACTCGAGGGGTTTCACGTCTAATTACTATCAGTGGACCGCACACGGAGAACTTGTGTCTTTAGCATCAGAGCCGGAGCCTTACGTTGAGCCGTATATGCATGCGGGACCTAATTTTGTTTCAGATAATCATGCATACGACGACGGGTGCGTGAACATGGTTTTCGACGCTGCGGGGCCTAGTTTCGTTCATGATGCACCTGAGGAGGCACCGAACGCCGATGCTGCACAGTTCATGGAGTTGCTGGAGAATGTAAGGACTCCATTGTATCCTGGTTGTGAGGATCATTCACCGTTGGAGGTGGTTACAAGACTGTTGATCATTAAGTCAGATTTTAACATGTCGCAAGAATGCTACAACCGAGTGTTGGAGTTGATTATAGAGATCTTGCCGGCGGGTGCTAAGTTGCCTAAAGACTTCTACCGGTCTAAGAGGATGGTGAGATCGCTCTGGATGGGATACGAAAAAATCGATTCTTGTCGCAATGGGTGCATGCTGTACTACAAAGACGACAAGGACGCAGATGTGTGCAGATTTTGTGGTGCTGATCGTTACAAGACAACTAGTACAGGAAGGTCTACC
This sequence comes from Iris pallida, assembly GCA_029216955.1. NCBI lineage: Eukaryota > Viridiplantae > Streptophyta > Magnoliopsida > Asparagales > Iridaceae > Iris > Iris pallida. Next base: position 6,349 of record JANAVB010017262.1, read on the forward strand.
GGTGCAAGAAGATCGACCGATTCAATGCACTACTTGCCTTTAATGCCGCGGTTGTAAAGATTATTTATGGTGAAAGAGACGGCCGAAAATATGAGTTGGCACATGCGAGAACAGATTGAAGGAGTATTGGATCACCCATCCGATGGAGAAGCGTGGAAGCACTTTGATCGAGTGTATCCTGATTTTGCTTCAGATCCGCGTAATGTCAGGTTGGGACTATCTTCTGACGGTTTTACTCCTTTTGGTCTTTCGGGATCCCAGTATTCGTGCTGGCCTGTGATTGTCACTCCGTATAACCTACCGCCTTGGATGTGCATGAAGACTCTGTACATGTTTCTAACCGTTATAATTCCTGGTCCGAACAATCCCAAGAGGAACATTGACGTGTACTTACAGCCTTTGATAGATGAGTTGAATCAGTTATGGGAAGTAGGTGCTAACACGTACGATGTATCCAGGAAGCAGAATTTTCAGATGAAGGCAACCCTTATGTGGACCATCAACGACTTTCCGGCCTATGAAATGTTATCTGGATGGAGCACTCATGGCCGTCTCTCATGTCCGTATTGCATGGACCGTAGTAAGGCTTTCCGCTTGAAATACGGAGGAAAACCGTGCTTCTTTGATTGTCATCGGCAATTTCTGCCAAAAGATCATCCGTTCAGAAGGAACAGGAATGCATTCCGTGCCGGCGTTGTAGAGAAGGGTGATCCACCGCCAAGGTGGTGCAGAGCCACGATATGGGAGGAGGTTAAAGATTTTCCAAGTGCTATCGAAGATCCTACAACTGGGTACAAGTGCGATGGATTTGGTAGAGATCATAACTGGACAAAGAGGAGCATATTCTAGGATCTGCCATACTGGAGTACCAATCTGATCAGACATAATCTTGATGTCATGCATATTGAGGAGAATGTGTTTGATAACATAATTAATACTGTGATGGACGTAAAAGAAAAAACGAAAGACAATCCCAAGGCCAGGTTGGAATTAGAAGAAATATGCAAACGCCCTGCGTTGCATTTGATACAGCAGAATGAAAAACAGTTCCTACCGAAGTCAATTTTCTTGCTGGACAAGGAGGATAAAGTGAGACTTTGTCGGTGGATCCAGGGCCTAAAATTTCCAGACGGATATGTGTCAAATCTGAGAAGATGTGTCGATCCGAAGGAAAACAAATTGACGGGTATGAAGAGCCACGATTGTCACGTATTCATGGAGAGGTTAATTCCGATTGCATTTCGGGAATTCTTACCGCAGACAGTTTGGGATCCATTGACGGAGCTTAGCATATTCTTCAGGGATCTTTGTTCTAAGAAATTGCTCATTGATCGTCTAAAAATGCAAGAGAAGGACATTACGGTAATACTATGCAAGCTAGAGAGGGTGTTTCCTCCTGGATTCTTCGACTCTATGGAGCATTTGCCGATTTATCTATCCTATGAGGTACGTGTTGGTGGACCCGTCGAATATCGATGGATGTACCCGTTCGAGCGACATTTGAATCACCTAAAAAGAAAGGTGAAAAATAAGGCACGGGTCGAGGGTTCTATTTGTGAAGCCTATGTTCTCGAGAAGATTACAAACTTTTGTTCGATGTATTTCAAGCCTCACGTTGCAACTAATAGAACGAGAGCTTCCAGAAACGACGACGGAGATCATGAAAGTAATGATACAATACTGAAGGTATTCAATGCTCCAGGAAAGCCATCGGGTAAAATGAAGAAGAGATATCTGAACGATGATGAGCTAAGGGCTGCTCAGGTGTATGTATTACTCAACTGCGACGAGGAGGAAGTAGAGAAACTGGAGGGGTAAGTAAATAATACGTCTACATTATTTTAATAGTATTGAGAATAATACTATTATATTAATTGTACGTTGTTGTTTTTAGCATATTTAATGATGATGTGAGGTCAGGTAGGCCACACATAACAGAAGAAGAACTAGAACAAAAAATGAGGCATTATTTTCCATCATGGTTGAGTGCATATGTAAGACTTGAGAACTCTGTAATTATCTTTCTGTATATGCACTTGATTTAGAATGAGCTTAATTGCTCCTTTCATGGTATTTAGGTCGATCGTCCATACGCAAGACTTGAGAATGAGTCTATTAGAATGCTAGCCAAGGGACCAATTTATGCTGCAAAAATATGGCCAAGCTACTGTGTTAATGGGTTTAGGTTCAAGTCAACAACTTGCCCGATCAGAGACAACTTTGTGGATCTCGACTCCACCAAAAATAGCTGTTTGTGTATCAGATCTTCGAACTACAAAAATATTGATGCGGGCAACGATTTCTATGGCGTGCTACGGGAGATCGAGGAGCTGACATATAGTTATGGAATAGAGCCTGCTAAGATTGTGTTATTCAGGTGTGATTGGTTCGATCCGATTGAAGGTCAGGGTTGGAAAGTAGACAAGCACGGTCTTGTTGATATAAACTATCGGCGTCGATATCAAGCCTATGAACCATTTGTCCTATCAAGTCAGGCTCAGCTCGTGTACTTCACAAGTTATCCTAAACGGGGAACAACAAGGTCGGACTGGTGGGCAGTATGCAAGACCAAAGCTAGAAATACCTTTGAGGTTGACGATATAGCTTATCAACAGGATGAACTACCTCTTGTAACAAATATTATAGAAGTGGACACGACGGAAGTTCCTCATTACACATCTAATTGTGTAGAAGAAGTAGAATTATCTGAAGAGGAAGATGCAGATAAAAATAAAGATGTAAAGGAGGAAGAAGAAGAAGAAGAAGAAGAGCTAAACGAACTAGATGAATTTTCAGAAGAGGATTAAAATCTGTGATGTCTATCATATAAATATGTATTTTTGTAATAATAAATCTGTGACACTTTAGTGACACTTTTATCTGTGACCATGATATTTTTCAAAAATCTGTGATGTCTATCATATAAATATGTATTTTTGTTTTATTATCATATGTTATTATCAGGTATGACTAGACCAGAAGGACGACGCGGAGGATTATATATTAGCCAGTCCCGTCAGCCTCGGACTGGGGTTGGAGACGGCAGTTCCGTACCCTCATCCTCATCTCCGAGTACGCCATTGTACCGTTCTGTTCCCGGTCCATTACCGGGATAGGGCAGTTCCAGCATGTTGCCGACTCCTCCCTCGTCGTCCAGCCTTCCTGATCCCTCGTCGTCCAGCATCCCCGATCCCCCGTCCAACATTTCTTCTGTCGACGGCTCTATGGGGGCAGCCGACGTCGAGCATATGGAGGCCGGCGATCAGACTGAACCTGCCCAGGCAGGAGGTGAGAGCGACCCTCCATGCGCTCCCCCGGGCGAGACGCGTATGGAGATTTGGACGGACGGGCCTATGAAGTAAGTTAATTAATTAATATATATTTCTCAAATGATTATATGTACATATATATTCATGAAATTTTTTTATTGTATAGATATCGGCCTTCTGTAGTACAGAGACAGCTGGGGCAATTTCTGAGGCAGAACTATGGTGGGCCTTGGCTCAACTACTCAGATGCTCCCGCAGATAGGAAGGCCTTTTGGTTCGCCCACTTCAAGGTAAAAAATTTGTTTATTTTTAAATTTTAATAATCATTTGTGTATATTATACAACTTTTGTATTTTACTTCTTGTAGAGGACCTATTTCTATCCACCACACCGGGCGGCGAGGATCGAGGGCCAATTTTCTGCCATGGCAGCCAAGCTCATCCGTGATGCGATTGACGACCAGAAGCGTTGTGATCGCTTCGGACAGCCGATCCAGGGTTGGATTACGCCAGAGCAGTGGACTGCGATGAAGGCTAGATTCAGCGAGCGCAGGTACCATGAGCGGTCTGAGAAGGCCAAGGTAGCGCGGTCGAGCACCGGTAAGTGGTGTGGTGGATCCATTCTGATGACGGAGCATTTTCGTCGTCTGGTATATTTCCTATGACGGACATTAATTTATATATAGTTCGATATAGAATATTTAATACTAATAATAGATAATATATTTTAACAGATAAAAAAGGGTGAGGACCCGAACATGGTGACCGTCTTCCTGGTCACACATCGGAGGGCTGGGGAGTTTATTGACGAGAGGGCGACGCAGGCATATGTACGTTCTATTCTTTATATTAATTTACTATAACTTAGAAAACATGAAAATAGATATCAATATAGACTTTAGCAAACACTTACACATTAGCAAACATGTTCTAGGCCGAGTTTGTTCGGCTACAGCAGGAGGCGGCTGCTGCTGCTAGTGCGCCAGCAGAGGGAGGGGCTGGTAGTTTCTCCCAACCGCCTACAGCTCCATCGCAGGACGAGCTCTGGATGACCGCCGTTGGCGGTCTTCAGAAGGGTACGTACTATGGTACGGGATCCTACGGCGCGTATTTGGCTACGGAGTCATCCTGGGCCCCCTCTGTCAGTGTGCAGTCTCCGGCTTCGCAGGCGTCATCACGAGTTGGGGATATCCTTCGTCAGATCGAGGAGCTGCGTCGCGAGTTGCAGCAGCAGATTTCTGATGCGGTCGAGCGACGATCCGACCCTCCGATCGTCACTGGACGATTTGATACGGTCGAGCGCAGTATACATGAGCTGATGACTCTGCATCAGGCTACAGCTGCCAGCTTGCAGACGCTCACCGAGTCTATGCAGCGTACAGAGCGTAGACAGGTCGAGCTGGAGGGATCACAGAGGAGTATGTCTGCCTCACTCACTCAGGTTTCGGCTTCGCTTGAGGCGAGTACTGAGAGGGTGGTGAGATCCCTTGCTGCGCATGGTGAGCGACTGCGAGAGCTGGAGCAGATACGTCCTCCCGGTACATTGACGGTGCTGACTCCAGATACTGTACTGCCTCCGGCGCCGACTCCAGACATTGTACTGCCTTCTACTTCTCCTACGGTACAGCTCACCCAGGAGCAGTATGACTACATTCTATTCCAGTTGCGCGACAGGGGTCCGTAGTGATTTTATTAGTTTTTTATGACTTGTATGTATTGGCCCTATGGGCAAATTGTTTATTCATACAACTGTTGTTTATACACTTGATGGGAGACTTTTTATCATCTTCCATTTTTATTTGACTCTATTGGATGTTTGTGAGAATTTGAGTCTGTGATATTTACTTTGCACTGCCTCCTATTTTTATTGTGATATTTACTTTGTGATATCTGCGACGGGGATGACAAATATACCTACGCTGGGTTATAAGCGATGATCTGATATACAAAGGAGGTGCTGCCGAAATTTTAAAAAAATATATTGTGTATTTTTGTTAGATGTGTGTCTGTGTTTATAGTGAATGTGAAATACAGTGTTCGAAACCATTGACAGTTTCGATTACTGTTGTATGTGTTATCTTGGATAGAAATAGCAACAGTTCAGGGTGCACTTCTGAGAGCTTCATTTTCATGTCCTTCACTTTCTCGGGACGTCGTAAAGGTTCCCGAGAAGGTGAAGGACGTGAAGCGAAAGCTCTGAGAAGTGCACACTGAACTGTTGCTCTTTCTATCCAAGATAAAACATAGAATAGTAAGCGAAACTGTCGATAGTTCGAACACTGCACTTCACACACACTGTAAACATAGACACATAGCATAACAAAAATATCAATTATATTTTTTTAAATTTTTTTTATAATATCTGCGACGTATAGCGACGTTCTGCGACGGACAGCGACGGAATGTAGAAGTCGCTATACGTCGCTAAATAGTGACGTCACGTCACTAGACGTCGCTAATGTCCGTCGCTAATCTGTCGGTAGACGTCGCTAAGTTGCCCACGTGGCTGCCATCCTATGTCATCATATATAAATTATACAGCGTCGCCAGTGGTCGCTTTACGTCGCAACGTTGGCGACGTAGTGATACGTCGCTATCTGTCGCTCCATTTAGCGACGTCTAGCGACAATGAACGCCGCGTCGCCAATAACGACGTTCGGCAACTAAATTGCTATATGCGACTTGCATATAAGCGACGTCCGTTTTTCGTCGCTAAATACGTCGCAAATAGGTTTTAGCGACGTATTTTCCATTTTTAGCGACGTCTCCTGACGTCGCTAAAATGGGTTATTTTAGTAGTGGTGGTGGTGGTGGTGGTGGAAAGAGAAACGGAGATGAAGAAGGAAATAAGAATCGGTCCGGATCGCGTCGAACATCGTCGAGCCCTACTAGAACAACGATGAGTACCAGCTGCGCCGAGAAGAATCGGTCCGGTTCGTGTCGGACGTCGTCGAAACCTCCTCGAACAAGAAGAAGTACCAGCGGCGCCGCTCTATTTTTACTGTCCATGCCATTGTCAGAAATCTTATTTTTCATCTAATAATTTAATATTTTGTTAATAAAGCTACATGCCATGGTGGTGGTGGTGGTGAACTGAGGAAACCTGCTTCTGAGGTCGGGCGGATCATCTGCTCACATATTTAAAAAACAAATCTATATTGATCGGACGAAATATTTTTTTACTTTTCTAATGATAATATTTTTGAAGAGAATATTTTTTTGGACGGTGAATGGCCATTCTCTTTGCTTTTAACACGGAGAATGGCCATTTTTTTTGCTTTTAACACGGAGAATGGCCATTCTCTTTGCTTTTAACACGACGAATGGACGGAGAATGGCCATTCTCAAGGAGAATGGCCATTCTCAAGGAGAATGGCCATTCTCCGTTCTTTGAAAATAGAGAATGCACATTCTCTGTGCTTTTAACAAAGTATGGTACATTTAGGACTGGAAATATTCAAGTATCTCATATTTTTTCACCAAATATTTACAGTATTTTTAGTATCATTTACCAAAGTATATTCATTTAATATTAAATCATGTTCAAGAAAATTTGAATATCATTTTATCAGGCTTCCACTATATGGCTGCACAAAATTTCTTGCGAGTGTTTGAATATAATTAACCTACTATCAAAGAGAATTTTTCTTACATTATATTATGCATTACACTGGCATCGACTTCATAGTGATGGCATCGATGTACTGATGGCAATAGCAAAGGATGAACATGCAGGATTACAATTATGCTTCAGCAATAACAAGGGATGAACATGCAGGATTACAATTTTGCTTCAGCAATAACAAGGGATGAACAGGCACTGGCATCGAATTCATACTGATGGCATCGATGTAATGATTTTTTACAGAAAGCAAAACACATTACAATCAAATAAATTTTTAGTGATCCCAGGAATGCATCTGTAATGAGGCCATCTGCAAACCCTAAGAATGCACCAAGGACTCATAAAATCTGTGATGGGCATCTGCAAATCAAAGGAATACACCAAAATATCAATATCATCTATGAAGGCCAACTGCCAATCAAATAAACGCTTCAACCAAAAATCATAATCAAATTAAGTATACTTCATTCCAAGTCCAATAAACTGCATAATTCATATTACAGTAATCTGTCCAATCCACGTTAGTAATTCAACATAGAACCTGCATAATTCACAATACAATAATCCAAATAAATATCAGACCTAGTCTAAATTCAAGACCATATTACATTTTCTAAACAAATTATGAAATCTATACTTAGTACAAGCGAAAATTTAGTCTTACAATATTTCAAACACAAAATTTAGTTGACCACCATGACCAACAAATATTCAGAACCATATTACAAGTCAAATATTACTCCAAATTGAAATAAAAGATTCAAAACTCAAAAGTTGAATCTTCATAGCCATCTCCATCTTCTTCTTCTTGTTTCTTTTTTTTTTCTTCTTCTTCTTCTTCTTCTTTCTCAAAATATCCTTCACCTACACCTTGAGGGACGGAATAAGAAAAATTATAGTCAGTATGGACTCACTGTATATGTAGAAATGACATCTAGAAACATAAATAGAAGTATCAAAGTGATGGCTAGCATTAAAGTGTCAATGTGCACAGTGTGTATTTTTACATAAGAGTTTGGGCTAGCCCCATTTACCTTCTTCACGAGGGAAGGAAAATCTTATTATTGATCAACAAATTCAACCTCTATCTGGTTAATCTTATCCAGAATCAACTTCTGGTTGTCGGATGTAGTCTTCATCTTTTTGAAGACATTCTCAAAGTTTACAGCAACAAAATTGTATAGATCATTAATCTTGTCCTTAGTGTTTTTGATTCCATAAGTTGATGGTTTTCCAGATGATGATGGATTGCTTGCAGCTGCTGCCCATTTTCCAAACATTCGAGTGAAGGTTAGTTTTCTCACGGGACCTTTGTTTTTAATATAAACATCCCCTGCTAAGCTTAGGACAGAATGTTTACTAGCCATCGAGCATACAAATCCTCCGAAACGGAGAGCTGTCCTTACAGTTGGTTTTTCCACGAGATGCATCATTCTACTGAACATGTAGGAACCTATATCCATCCTTTTTTTCTTCCCCATATAATGAAGGAATTTTACTCTCTCGGGATAGATAGAAAACTCATGTCCAGTAGGGTTGAGTGTTTGAGATACGTAGGCATGCAACAATTTATACAAAGTTTTTAATTGAACTTTGTATACATTTTGAGGGGTCTTGACACCCATTGATACACCTGTAATCTCATGAATTGCATCCGTCATGGAAAAATTATCAATATCTTTCATATCAAACTCAGGAACTGGATCAAATCCATAAAATTTGTTGATGACAGCAGCATTTACCCTAATCAGTTTCCCTCTCAGAAACACAGTTGTTGATCCCCTTCTTATTCTTTAATTTCAGCCGAAAAGTTTGAGTAAAATTCTCTTACTATTGTTTGGAAGATTTTTTCAAGACAGGATTTGTTCAGTTTCTCCAATTGATAGAATTTCAATATATCCAGGAAAGCTTCGCCTTCGACATCATCCATCTTAATTGATCTTTCAGGCATAACAGTCTTTTTTTTTGAAATATTTAATGTAAATCTTCTTAGATTTAGAGTCTTTAAATTTTTTTACCTCATCTCCATCCTGGGACTTATTTGATGATTGCTCTTCCTCTTCATTTTTCTCTTCTGATGATGATTCAAAATCCTCAGAATACGCTGATGACTCTGTATCCATTGTCACCTTAGCCTTCGCTTGAGTACGCCTTCGATCTTCATAAGTTGAGTCTTCCGACGACTCTGTATCGAAGATAGATTTTTCGGTCTTTATCGAGCATTGAGTTTTTTAGCCTTTTTTGCAGGTGGCTTGGCTGCCGCCTCCGCTTTCATCGTCGCTGCCACCGCCGCTGCTTCCGCCGCTGCCCTTTCGGCCTCTGCCCTTTCGGCCTCTGCCCTAGCGACCATAATCTTGGATTTTGTCGCCCTTGCAAGTTCTGCCCTTTGGGCCTGTATCGCATCCCTTTGTGGATTCTTCCCCTTCGGCGATGGTCGTTGTTTCTTTGGCGGCATTTTGATAAGAAGAGGGTTTGGAAGAGGGGTTGGGAGAAGGAAGAGGGTTTGAGAGAAGAAGGAAAATTCGACCGTCTTATACAACTTTGGAAAGTGGAAAAAATTAGAATTGTTTTGAGTCTTAAATTAAATTTATTACTATTATTACTAGTATAAGACGGTCGAATTTATTACTATTAAATTTAAAAAACTACTTTCCAAAATTAAATTTATTACTATTATTACTTGTATGTATCCATGTGAAATCACTACATAAACCTTTGGGATTTTGAGACCCTAATTTTAAAAACTACTTTCCAAAATTAAATTTATTACTATTATTACTAGTATATATCCACGTGTTCCGTGTAAATTATTGAAAAATTTGGCAGAAAAAACATGATGGAAACATGTTTAATTAAAAAAAAATGACAACATATTTAAGAATGTGAAGTTTAATCTTAATATTTTCATTTTTCAAATATTTGATTAAATTTTTGAACTTTTGACGACTTGGTAACAAGACAATGTACTTGAACAGAGTAAAATTGAAATACTCAAAGTTGTCATCTATTTTACTTTGTAATCATATTTAAGATGGATTTGACGGCAAGATTGACGCTGGCAGCATAATCAATTCTATGACGTAACAAGTCATTGATGGAAATATCGTCGCTGATATATGGATTTGAAGTAACAAGATTTGTTAATTAAAAAATAGATAAAGAGCAATGCTATAGTTAGCAAATGGGTGTAAGTTGTAAGAAGGTTGTAAAAGTTTGATTGTAGCCGAAACCAAATTGAGTTAACAAAATATTGTATTGCATTAAATCCCAGCTTCGTTGCCGGAACATTCTCTGGCGAAGTATACAAGAGGAGGACAAAAAACTGTAAAAAATATAAAAAAACAGAAAAATAAGAGGTCTACCCCTCACTGGCCTCGCGAAGGATCTCCGCAAGGTCCTGCAGGGTGCGCACACCCGCCCTACGGCACAGGCGGCAAAACGCTTCCCTCTTCTTCAGAGAATCCCGTTCCTTCGGAGTGATCAGCAACAGGTCAAAGTTTGGCGCGGGATGAAGAGGTCGAGCGATGACCTCCAGTGACAACCCACAGGAGGTCAGGAAGTCCGCAGCCGCTGCCAGCTAGTCATAGGCCGGAGGCGGCGCAGAGGGTACTCCATGCGGAGAGGCTCAGCGACGACTAGAAGAAGACTCTGGCAGTGGTTCCCAACCAGATGATCTTTTTGGAGCCATATTAAATGTGCAACCTACTCAGATGAATGGGGACCCCTATGTATATATATACACGTTCCTAACCGACTCTTCTTATTCCTTATTGGAAGTTGGGGATATTCAATTTCTTATTCCTTATTGGAAGTCGGGGATATAATGCTACAGTTACAACCAAATGCTTACAACACTCTTACAACCTTCACCCATTGCTGACATATGGGCCATGGCCCACATGTCAGCAATGGGTGAAGGTTGTAAGAGTGTTGTAAGCATTTGGTAGTAGACTTAGCATTATTGATTTCTTATTCCAAGCTTAGTTGGTTGTGCTGTTTGGCTTTTACATGGAAGGCCTAGGTTCGAGTCTGGTGTTTGGGTTCTGTAGAATTTTTCTATTGTTAACATTTTTTGGGTGCTATTATATGCTTTTAACTTAGTATGGAATAATTTTTAGGACTGTTAATGGCCATTCTCTGTTCCTCTAACACGAAGAATGGTACATTTAGGATAGAGAATGGTACATTTAGGACGGCAAATTGTACATTTAGGACGAAGAATGGTAAATGTAGGACGAAGAATGATACATGTAGGACGGAGAATGGTACATATAGGACGGAGAATGGTACATTTAGGACAGAGAATGGTACATTTAGGACGGAGATAGGACGGAGAATGATACATGTAGGATGGAGAATGGTACATATAGGACGGAGAATAGTACATTTAGGACGGAGAATGGTACATTTTAGACTGTTCTGTAGGGTTGTGAATTTTAAATTGTTTGGTTGTTTAGTTTTATTTTGAATCTATATAAATTGGTTTTGAAGGCTGGTGAAGCTGAATATTTTGGCTATTTGGCTGTATAAATAAATTTTAAAGGGTTGTGAAAAAGAAATCAATGTTTTCGTATCGATCACCATTAATTATGGTGAATGGCACTGATACCACTAATACGAGTGGAATTTGCACCGCCTGAATTCATTTTGAATAAGGTAAAATCAGTGTTGGAAAATATCGAAATCTTTTGGATATGATTACACTGAGATGTTGTATTAATGGTAAAATCTATGTTGGAAAATGTCGAAATCTCAGAAGTGAGCCGTCTTAGGCGTCATTATATCACAGTCCATTTTATTTATAAAAAAAATTAATCATGTAAAAAATTATTGACAAAAGTAAAATTTTGTCAAAATGGAGAATCGAACTCAGAGAAAATATCTTGCATGCAAGTTTCATTTTTCCATATAACATTATGTTCCAATGGTAATAAATTTTATTTTTTATTACCATTTTCTAAAGGTTATTAGTCTCAATAGAAAATAAAAATTAAAAAAATTGTACTTCGAATCTCTTGACATATAAATAGTCACCTGAAAAAGACGAAAAGACGACAACCGACTTTATAATATTCTAATTAAAATACGTACAAAGTACGTATATATAGACTAGTGAAAAATATAAAGAAATGCATGCATGCTAATGTTTTCACCATTCACCCCAGGAATGATTGATGATATCTAAATCATTATACATCTCATATCCAGGTTCCCCTGGGACTGGGATTACATCATCAAAGGGTCGTTTAAACGTCTGTATTAAATAACAAATTTTCCAGAGGTCGTCGTCGAAGTGCACGTTGAAGCACCCACGTATGTCGAGCATGCAAAGACCCTTGCAGTTGCATATGATAGATCGCAGCGTGTCTCCATTGAACATGCCGAATCCCATATGTAGGTGCTCGAGATGCGGCATCGAATCAGCCAAGGCCTTTCCCTCCATCTCGTTATGCGTGTCCAGCACGAATCTGTTCCTGAGCATAAAATCTGGAGGGGGCATGTTCCTACTCAGCTTGACCAGTCGGTGGCAATATTTTCAGGCGAAAAATATTAAAGTCGATGATATAGAGTCAGTAGCTGATGTCGAGTTATTCCAGCACCGGAAGAAACTCCAAGTGTCTCACGAAAGTTTCATCACTCACGTCGTACTTCGGAATGCGCAGCACCCTTAGAAATTTCACACTGTATTATAAAAATAGGAAAACATCAATAGAAATTAACAAAAGTATACGTAAAATTTTGTAATAGAAAAAATAAAGTATTAGAATAAGACCAAATAAAATTTTGTACTGGCCTTAAACATGCAAAACATAAGGCTGCTTCGTCGAGCTTGTATGCGGATAAGGACCCTAGATATCCCCCACTGCGAGCCACGAGCTTCTTTACGGTCAAACTAATCTCAGCGGTTTGCTGGGTCCTCCGGCACCACTGTACCAAGTCGACTTTAGACCAATAGTCTAAGGGTCCGTTGAGCGCCTTCCACCATGAATGGCAAACTGGGGCCACGTTGCACATTACGTCGTCCGTCGGCCTCCCCGACAGTACCAGTATCATCGAGAGAATCTCGATAGGGATGACGGCCCATTCGCTGTAGTTGATCTTGCTCTTGCTTCTCTCCATTGCGACTGTTCTGCTTCTTCTCTCCTTTGTTTCTCTCTAGTCGGATGGGTTCTCTTCTTTGTAAAAGGCTATTTAACCCCTCGTTTCGGGGGTGTAACCCGCTCGTGGAGGGGTGTGACCGAACAAGGCACGAATCTATTAGGAAATAACGGTAATGCCACTGTATTAATATTAGCAATTAGTCGTTTGGGCTCCCAATATATTTGGGTGATGCCATCTCCCATTATGTGGCATCTGACATGGCAGGTGACATAACAGCTGACATGACAAATTTTAACCCCAAAAATTAATTACCCAAATTTTTTAATGTTAATGTTAATATTAATGTCAATATTAATATTAATATTAATGTTAATGTTAATGTTAATGCTAATGCTAATGTTAATGTTAATGTTAATATTAATATTAATGTTAATATTAATTTTAATGTCAATATTAATTAATGTTAATTTAATATTAAATTATTTATTTACTATTAATGTTAATTTTGATATTAATTTTATTGTTAAATTTTGCCATGTCAGCTGTCATGTTAGCAACCATGTCATATGTCACATAATGGAAGATGGTATCACCCAAATTTTTTGGGAGCCAAATAGTATTTTTGTAATATTAGTTTCAATTATATTGTAAATTTTAAATTAACAGAAAAGTCAATGTAGATTTAATATTAATGCTACTGTTAAATTTTCCATATCATACCTCGATACTTACGATTGTCAACCAAGTTACCGTCTTCATCATTATCAAGTTTTCACTCGAATCATCATCCTCGCTGGGGCGTGATGCCGCACGAGCCTGGAGTTGCGCTTGTGCAAGACAAGATAACAGATTCACAATAGTGTTTATAGCTCAAATTGATAACATAAGCAGCGGAAGAAAAACGTAGTATACAACAAGAATCCCTTTTATTGATAATGAACTGAAGGTTACAATGGCTCTGAATAACCCAACTTAACATGCCAATTGGCTACAATGCTCATGATCTCTCTAGCTCACAAAGGATTACATTGTTTCATACATTATGCCTCTTATAGCCAACAAGTAGTCTTCGGCTGAACATCTCCATGTCGCAAGTCTGAACGCTAATGCGGTAGCTCCTCTTGAATGCTAAGGACTCCATGCCTCGGCACGTCCAAGCCGAGCCCCGCCTCGAGCCGAACATATCCTGAACTTGTCCACTTTCGTGTTCCTGCGGCAGATACAGTTAGACATAATCTTAACATAAATATAGTGATCGTGCTCATCTCTATCCCATTTTGCCTAGCCTGCAAGGTTAGACCTTTACATAAGAAATCATATCATTTTACTCAACCAACCAACCGTAAACTTAAACATATGCATAAGGGTGGCAGGCCCTGCGCCTGCACCCAGCGCTAATCTCAGCCCATCGGCCCTATCTATATGAAGGTCACGTTGTTTCGCACCGTAATGCATCTTTGGCATCCTTATGTGTAAGCCTATGATCACTTCGATACGGGTTGTTGGCCCAATATCCGAAGGATCCCAAACTTACTGATATCATAGCTTATCACAACACTGGATGGTCGTAACCCGTCCTAATGATGTGCACCATAAATACCATACATAATTCCCTTCTTTAAACTACTCGGTTGATTTGGCCTACCGCGCCCATGCCACACTCCGTTGCATGGCGACGATTTGGTTTTGCAGACACTTTACTGAATAAGGCAAAATATTGACCTCTCATCGTCCAGCGTAAAAGCATAGTTTGCAGACCAGATCAACTAAAATCAGCACTTACTCAAATCGGACTTATCCTTTGCATCGATTCGATTCATAGATTCCAATATTATTTTAGTATTGTATTGAGATTGTTGACTCTAGACTTGTATTATTTCTGTGTTGGATCTTTTGGATGATATTTCATATCTTATTGTCTTTATCTTTTGGTATCATCTATATTTCTTAGAGTTTGTGATTGAGTATATTATATTGTCATTGCTTGTCCTCCATTCGGAGTTGACCGTTCTCGACATATTTTGATATTATAATTGTTGTTAGATAGTAGACCTAGACAACGTTCTACATCGCTTCTGCGGTGTAGGCTAGGACGCTGTCACGCACTCATGCCCTTACTCCGGGTGCTGGTCATGACAGGGTGCACGAGAAAGGAACAATGTCGCTACCGATTCGGTTGGAACCGATAGGTCAGAATCGGCCGGGTCGATCGAACAGGAACGATTGAATTAAGATCCATTCCACGTTATGGAATGGCTTCTCTGGAACCAAGTCCCATATTCAGCGGTTGCAGGTGATCGCATAGGTGACGTCAGTACAGCCAACCAGTCGCTCGCTTGAAGCAAGTCTAAGGCGAGTGGCTGACCTCCTTCGCCTCGTCCCTCTTCGACGTTACTGGCATCACAAGCCATCCTGGACGTATAGCTTTGTTAATCGGGATCATTTCAACGCAAGTAGCTTGCTTCGTTGTAAGTCCCCGCTTAACCTGTGCTGAAACCTTATGCACGACTATACCCTGTTTTCTCCTAGGTCGAAACGGTCCCGTGGCCCCGGGTTGCTGCTCGAGGAAACTACCGCCTGTCGACAAGTTGTCCATAACCGTACGAAAACATATTTTTCTTTTAGTTATTAAGACATAGCCTACATTATCTTTAAAAACTCAATCCTTTTCCCATGTTCGTGCCCTTGCATTTATCCTTTCATTCGCAACAACATTATCGATTTACCTAGAAAGGGGGTCGAGAAGAGAAGAGTCAGCCACTCACCTTGAGTTTACTTCAGGCGAGAGAATGGATCTTAATTCAACCGTTCCCGTTCGATCGAGTCGATCGATCCCGACCTATCGGTCCCGACCGAATCGATAGTGACAGTGTTCTTTTCTCGCGCACCCCGTGGACGGAGTACGGGACACGATGTAGGGACGGGGCACTACAGCTATAGACTAAGATGTCGTCTATGAACATTATCATGAATTGATTCAAATATTAAATGAAGATACGATTCATGGGGTCCATGAATACGGCTGGCACATTGGTCGCTCCAAATGGCATAACAAGGAACTTCCTATAATGCCTGTGGTTCGATTACGTATTTTGGTATACGTATACGTAATTTGATCCGTATTGCATATCTTCTTGCTTGATTTATTCTAGCATTTCATTGATTGGCTTATTCTTGGGATGGTTCGGCTTGGCTTGGTTTGATTATGAATCAAAGATGAACCCTCCTACCTACCACCACCCTCCTTATTTATAACCCCTTCTCTTTCTCTCTCATCATTACTTTCTTCCTTCTTAATTAATTTACTCTCCACCACCAACCAAGAGAACCCTAGTCTAGGCAAGTGCAACTTGCTTCATGAAGGAACCCACCATTTTTATTGTTCTAAACTCTTCTATGCAACTTTCTAATCCACCTTAGTTCTTGTCATTTTATATTTTCTTGTATATTTTTTTGTAAATCTAGGTTTTAGCCATTTCTGAATTTTTATAGTTTTGATCTATCAAACCTTCTTATTTTTAAGTTTTGATGGTTCCATGTTGTAAAAAATTTGATTCTACCCAATTTAGACCATTGGAAGCCCTGATTTCGACTTATTTTGAGTGATTTATGGTCTTTTGGTTCATGGGTTTTCATGCCCATTGGAGGCTGGTTGGGGAAGATGAGCAACGCATGCTGTTTCCTGGCAAAAAGATGTTGCCATGCTGTTTGTTGGCGCATGCTGTTTGCTGGCGCATGCTATCCTAGCGTATGCTGTTTGCTCGTAAAAAGCTGTTACCATGCTGTTTTGCTGGCACATGCTGTTTTGCTGGCGCATGCTGTTTCCTGGCGCATGCTATTTACTGGCAAAAAGCTGTTGCCATGCTATTTCCTGGCGCATGCTGTCCTGGTGTATGCTGTTTCCTGGCGCTTGCTGTTTGCTGGCAAAAAGCTGTTGCTATGCTGTTTGCTGGCGTATGCTGTTTGCTGGCGCATGCTGTCTTGGCGCATGTTGTTTTCTGGCGCATACTATTTGCTGGCAAAAAATTATTGCCATACTGTTTGCTGGTGCATGCTGTTTGCTGGCGCATGCTGTCTTGGCGCATGCTGTTTGCTGGCGCATGCTGTTTGCTGGCAAAAAGCTATTGCCATGCTGTTTGCTGGCGCATGCTGTCCTGGCGCATGCTGTTCCCTGGGGCATGTTGTTTGCTGGCAAAAAGCTGTTGTCACGCTGTTTTCTTGGCGTATGTTGTTTGCTGGCGCATGCTGTTTTGCTGGCATGCTGTTTGCTGGCGCATGCTATTGCTGACTGTTTGCTGGCACATGCTGTTTGCTGGTGCATGCTGTTGCGGGCTGTTTGCTGGCGCATGCTGTCCTGATGCATGTTGTTTGCTGCCGTATGCTGTTGCTGGCTGTTTGCTGGCGTATGCTGTTTGTTGGTGCTTGCTGTTTGCTGGTACATACTGTCCCTGACACCCTTTTTGATCTCATGTACCATTTGTTTTGCCATGACAATTCTTGTTACCTTATCCGTGTTGTTTCTCTTGATCCTTAGTGTAATGTGGGATAATTGTGGCATGAATACGACATGATACATGAACCTGACATGATATATGGGCACAACATGATAATGCATGATAGTGGCCTGCCGTGGCGCACTCCTGACAAGAAAACCTGACATACTGTTGCAATGGCTAACATGACATGACTTGATAAGTATGAATAACTTGGACACCGTGGGCGATTGTGCTTGTGCAAATAAACTAATCTTGTTTTGCATCATGCTTAGGATGGGACCCCTGAGTACCACGGTCAGGGGTACCTACCGAAATGGACTAAGGCTAATAACTAGAATAATACAGTAGTTATGAAGAGATTTTCCAGCTACAGGCAATCCCGTTACCTGGGCGCTTTTGGGATCTGTAGCCTGCCGTCGAGTAGGGTACATTTCCAGCACACTGTCATGTGTTGCACCCTCTAAGTCACTTAAGGGTACATACATTTTCTGGACGATGTACCTACTTGAATTCAACCCCTAATATTCGACCTGGGTAACCTGGATGGTCTGCAGGGCTTGTGGCTGTGGAATAATCTCACTGCATTTTGTTAGTAACTAGGCCTGTGATAACCCTAGTTAGTTAAAGTATCAAGCCGTACTTATTGCTTGGCCGTGATTATTGAATGGGGAATGATCAGTCTAAGTCTTGTCTTGATCCTGTACCAGATTGTTACATTACCTGATTTTCTTATATTATCTTGCCGATAAATGGTGGGAAGCCAAGTTCCATTCAGATGAAGGGTTACAACCCCGGTCCTTGTTTGGTTTACGGGTTGTAACCTAGTTATCTAAATAGTTCCATGGTTATCTCGTCGTATATCATCCTGATATTTTTATATTTCCAGTTCTTACTTTTTTATACTCCTATGCTAATTGCTGGTTTTAGTTTCTAAGTGAAGCTTTCTTTGTGGCACTTGCTCTTTCTGGGATCTGACCCAGCTGGTTTTGTATGGCCAGATTTTGGAGCAGCTCCAGAGGATCTACCGACCTTCCAGCCCGATGGTGACCACCAGGCGTAACCAGGACAATGAGTGGGTTATTTTTGGCTCTCCCACTTTATTGTAAAAATATTCTTTTGAGGCATTTAGCCGACGAGCACCTGTTTAGCTCGATTGCACCTTTACTTACTGTCTGCCTACGGGCTGTAACATGATTGACAGATCTTAGGGTTGAGCATGTATAACTAAACTCTTGGTAGTTTTCACGTTTTGTAACGACTAGCTTCATGATCAGCTGAATATGTAATGTTTGGGACGCCTTACTATTGTATATTTGGTGATCTTACATCTGTGACATTTGCTTACTTGCTTGTGATTGAGACAATAGGCTTATTCATGACCATAAGTGACTGTTGGTTTGTAGTTAAACCCTCATGTATCTAGACAGTCGTGACCGTATAGCGAGGTGGGTTGCACTTCAATATACGTAGCTGGCTATGTCCGGCCCCGTTCTCCAGTATTCTGGCTCTGGGGCGTGACATGGTTTAAGTGGTGGCCCATGCAGGTCGTGTAAATCAAGATATGTGAGGGTTTACCAAATAGATGTCTCAATCAGTACTCGCCCTTGATCTCTATTCGTATCCTCTGAATCCCTGAATTCTTGACCTGATCACATGCTTGTATCGTTGATTTGTCTTGGTCCTTCCTTATTGTTCCCTATGTCGTCTTCTTCAGTGGCATTGTACCTGGCCCTGCCGATCATCAAGGCGGAGCACCTCCCGTGGACCAGCAGCAACCTGGAGATTTAGCCCAGCATTCAGGAGTAGCCTCCAGAGTCATGCCTACTGGAGAAGAGCCACCAGTTTAGCCCATCCAACGTGCAGAGCCTGATGATGGCACTTTGGTGGGTCTCATCAGGTCATTATTAGCCTTCCAGGATCGTCGAGGAGATGCCTTGCACCAGGCGGTGGCAGATGCTCTGACCAGAGGAGGTCATCAGGGTAGCAGCACGGCCAACAGCTTCAAGCGCTTGGACCCTCCCTTCTTTGATGGTAGCGAAGATGCTATGCTTGGCTTTAGGACACAGAGGTGATTTTAGAAGCCGCCAGGACCCCAGAGAACGAGAAGGTGGCCGTAGTGCGCCTGCAGTTGTTAGATCTTGCCCACAGTTGGTGGACGGCGCAGGCCGTGGGATTAGCAGCACCCATTGCTTGGACAGAATTCAAAGAGAGATTCCAGACCAAGTATATTGATGCTGTAGCTCGGTACGATCTACAGACGAGGTTCACCAATCTGAAGTAGATGGGCAGGATGGTCGACGGATATGTGGCCGAGTTTTCCAGACTCAGTCGATTTGCTCCCACCTTGGTGGCAACCGAGTATGATAGAGCCCAGCAATTCCAGCAGGGGCTCCATCTCGAGATCTTATTGGCAGTGGAGCAGTTTGAGCATCAGACCTTCGATGCAGTATTGAGAGTAGCTAGGAAGCATGAGTATACCTCCCAGCGGATTGTGGACAGGACCGGAGGTCGAAAGCGATCTCATGGCCAGATAAACCAATCTTCAGCACCAGCCCCGGCAGCCAGGGCTTTAACCATTGGAACTCCGAGGCGAGCGGCTTCGGTTACGTCGGTTCAGCATTCAACCCCAGCATATCCCCAGCAGCAGCAGAGGCAGAAGCAGGCTTCCGCAGTGGGGTTGCACTCATTGTGGAAAGCCAGGGCATGTAGTGCCAGAGTGTCGCAGGGCACATGGATTGTACCTAGCTTGTGGAGCACCGGACCACAGGGTTGGGGACTGCTCGAATAGGAGGAGTTCCTCTTCATCAACCTTTTCTAGTCCTTCGGTTAGGGGACCAGCCCCAGTACCAGTCCAGTAGCAGCAGCAGTACCCGTTGCCGAGGCCTTTGCTGCCTCAGACCCAAGTGTTTCAGCAGCAAAATCCCCAATAGTATGCGCAAGCCCAAGCCCAGATCCAGAACAGGCAGCAAGGATTTCAGCAGAGGGGACCAGCACCCCGAGGGCATGGTCAGGCTATGGTAATGACTGTAGAGGAAGGATTGGCACCATGAGAGGTAGTGGCAGGTACTATTCTCGTCAACTCCTTTCCCGCTTTAGCTTTATTTGATTCTGGTGCATCGTATTCATTTATGTCTGCATGATTAGCGACACGGATAGGATTGGAGCCCGAGTCATTATCAGTAAGGCTCAATATACTTTCTGGTAACGGACTCATGGGAGTAGATAGAGTATTTTTCTCGTGTCGGATCGTTGTTGGCGGTAGAGAATTTTCTACTAGATTGATATAGTTCCCGATGGCCGATTATGATGTGGTCTTAGGGATGGATCGGTTGAGGAACTAGTATGCTAGAATAGACTGCCACATTGGCAGGGTTATTTTTAGCATTCCAGGCGAGCTGGAGTTTTCCTTCTCCCAAGGCGAAGTTGAACCTTCTCCTCCAGTGTTGCAGATGGCAGTAGCAGCATTGCAGTTCCCTCGGATAGTCGAAGAGTTTCCAGATGTTTTCCCAGAAGAGCTTCCAGGGATGTCGTCAGAGCGGGAGATCGAGTTCACCATAGACTTGATTCCCGGGACAGCCCCAGTGACGGAGAGAGTCTACAGAATGGCGCCGTCAGAGTTGGAGATATTGTATAAGATGATTGAAGAACTCAGAACCAAGGGATTCATTCATGCAAGTGGATCACCTTGGAGAGCCCCGATGCTTCTTGTGAAAAAGAAGGATGGTACGTCCAGGTTGTGTGTTGATTACCGTACCTTGAACTCAGTGACAATCAAGAACAGATACCATCTCCCGAGGATAGATGACTTGTTTGATCAACTCAAGGGGGTAGCAGTATTTTTGAAGATCGACTTGCGCTCAGGATATCATTAGATTAGAGTCAGAGAGCAGGACATCCCAAAGACAGCTTTCAGATCCAGATATGGGCATTGGGTGTTCCTTGTTACGCCATTTGGAGCGACCAATGCGTCGGCTGTTTTCATAGACCTTATGAATCGTATCTTTATGCCTTATTTGGATCAGTTCGTGATAGTGTTCCTAGATGACATCCTGGTCTACAGCAAGAGTGTAGCAGAGCATGAGCAGTATCTCAGAGTTGTCCTCCAGATTCTTCGTACGCACCAATTGTATGCCAAGTTCAGTAAATGTGAGTTCTGGCTCGACCGCATTTCGTACTTGGGTCATATTATCACCAGAGGAGGGATGGAAGTGGAGTCCCAGAAGATCGTGGTCATTGAGTCGTGGCTAGTACCCAACACAGTTGCAGAAGTCTACAATTTTCTTGGCTTGGCCGGCTACTACGGACGATTTATTTCGGACTTTGCTCGGATTTCAACGCCCTTGACCCAGTTGACCCGCAAGGATGTGCAATTCGCTTAGACCGCAGAATGTCAGAGTTCGTTTGAAAAGTTGAAGCGAGGCTTGATAACGGCTCCCATTCTCACGCTTCCAGATGGGACCGGAGGATTCTCAGTATATTATGATGCGTTAGGCAGAGGTTTAGGATGTGTTTTGATGCAGCATAGGAAGGTAATAGCTTATGCGTCACATTAACTTCGTGAACATGAGAGGAATTACCCAACTTATAACTTAGAGTTAGCGGCAGTAGTGTTTGCACTGAAGCTTTGGAGACATTACTTGTATGGGGATAGGGTGGAGATTTTTATCGACCACAAGAGCCTGAGGTATATTTTCACCCAGAAGGATCTTAACATGCGTCAGAGGAGATGGCTAGAGCTACTTGTGGATTATGATGTCAACCTGCAGTATCACCCGGGGAAGGCCACCGTTGTTGTAGATGCATTGAGAAGGAGAGCTGGAGTTTATTTTCTAATAGCTCAACCAGAATTATTAGAAGATCTTCAGAAGATGGATATAGAAGTTGTCCTTCCAACCAATGTGGCATTGATGGCCAGTATGCAAGTTCAGTCCAGCATAGTTGAGAGGATCAAGATGGCTTAGTCAGCAGATTTTAAGCTTCAGCGACTCAGGGTAGAGTGTGAGGCGGGACAAAGACCGGAGCTATGTATTTATGAAGGTGGTACACTTCGACATGGTAAATGTCTTTGTGTACCCAGTGAAGATATCAGACAGGAGATCATGGCAGAAGCTCACAGTTCTCAGTATTCCATTCATCCGGGCGGTATAAAGGTGTACCGTGATATCCGACAGCACTTCTAGTGGAATGGCATGAAGAGAGAGATAGCTCGATTTGTCTCTCGGTGTTTGGTTTGCCAACAGGTTAAGGCTGAATATCAGAGGCCAGCTGGACTTCTTCAGCCCTTGTCGATTCCAGAATAGAAGTGGGAGCATGTAACCATAGATTTTGTGACTGGATTACCTAGGTCCCCAGCTGGTAGAGTTGCTATATAGGTTATAGTTGATAGGCTCACGAAGGTGGCTCACTTTTTTCTATTCAGAATTGGTCAGTCGACAGCTCAGCTGGCAGAGATGTACCTTAGGCAGATAGTCAGGATGTATTGAGTACCAGTCAGTATCACCTCGGACCGGGATTCATGATTTATGTCGTACTTTTGGCGTAGCCTGCAAGAGAGCTTGGGGACTCACCTCCAGTTCAGCTCAGCATATCATCCACAGATAGATGGTCAGACAGAATGTACGATTCAGACTCTTGAAGATATGTTACGGTCCTGTACACTTGACTTTGGTAGTTCGTGGGAA
The DNA here is from genome assembly GCA_029216955.1 of Iris pallida. NCBI lineage: Eukaryota > Viridiplantae > Streptophyta > Magnoliopsida > Asparagales > Iridaceae > Iris > Iris pallida. Next base: position 29,521 of record JANAVB010017262.1, read on the forward strand.
GATCACCTGCACCTGGTGGAGTTCTCGTACAACAACAGTTTTCAGGCCAGTATCCAGATGGCAACGTTCGAGGCACTATATGGCAGGAAGTGCAGATCCCCGTTAGCATGGGATGATGTTGGAAAGAGGCAAATGCTCGGTCCGAAAATGATTACTCGGACTATCGAGGTGGTTAGAAAGGTCAAGGATCATCTTCGTGTGGCACAAGATCGCCAGTGCCATTGGGCCGATTCTCATCGGCGTCCCCTCGAATTCTCTGTCGATGACCATGTATTCTTTAGGATCTCGCCTACTCGTGGCATTATTCGTTTCGGCGTACGGAGAAAGCTTAGTCCTAGGTATATAGGGTCGTTCGATATTCTGGAGTGAGTAGGAGATGTGTCCTATCGTCTCGCTCTTCCGCCGTCGCTAAGCGAGGTGCATGACCTGTTCCATGTATCCCAACTACTACGGTATATCCCGGACCCGAGCCACATCCTGGATCATTCGGAATTGGTTGTTGGTACCAACCTTTCGTATGAGGAGAGGCCCGTGTCTATATTGGACCGAAGAGAGAAGATACTCAAGAACAAGACTATCAAGTTAGTCCATGTTGATTGGGGTCATCACACTTTGGGAGAGTCAACATGGGAGCATGAGGATGATATCCGATCGCGATATCCCGACCTATTTGACTCGTGAGATATAATTTCTTCCTTATGCCTCGCGGCTTCGATTCCTTGCTTGTATGATTGATTGCTTGATGGATTGCCTAGTATAACTTGCATGTGAATAGTATAGCTTATCCATGTCTCTTTAGCCACTTAATTAAATTCCGAGGATGGAATTCTTTTAAGGTGGGTAGAGTTGTAATGTCTGTGGTTCGTATTGCGTATCTTGGTATACGTATACGTAATTTGACCCGTATTGCATATCTTCCTGCTTGATTTATTCTAGCATTTCATTGATTGGTTTATTCTTGGGATGTTTCAGCTTGGCTTGGTTTGCTTTGGTTCATTATGAACCAAAGATGAACCCTCCTACCTACCACCACCCTCCTTATTTATAACCCCTTCCCTTTCTCTCTCATCATTACTTTCTTCCTTCATTTACTCTCCACCACCAACCAAGAGAACCCTAGCCTAGGCAAGTGCAACTTGCTTCATGAAGGAACCCACTATTTTTATTATTCTAAACTCTTCTATGCAACTTTCTAATCCACCTTAGTTCTTGTCATTTTACATTTTCTTGTATATTTTCTTATAGATCTAGGTTTTAGCCATTTTTGGATTTTTATGGTTTTGATCTATCAAACCTTCTTGTTTTCAAGTTTTGATGGTTCCATGTTGTAGAAAATTTGATTCTACCTAATTTAGACCATTGGAAGTCCAAATTTCGACTTATTTTGAGTGATTTATGGTCTTTTGGTTCATGGGTTTTTATGGCCATTGGAGGCTAGTTGGGGAAGATGAGCAACGCATGTTGTTTACTGGCAAAAAGCTGTTGCCATGCTGTTTGCTGGCGCATGCTGTTTGCTGGTGCATGTTGTCCTGGCGCATGTTGTTTCCTGGCGCATGTTGTTTGCTGGCAAAAAGCTGTTGCCATGCTGTTTACTGGCCCATGCTGTTTTGCTGGCGCATGCTGTTTGCTGGCGCATGCTGTTTTCTGGCACATGCTATTTGCTGGCGCATGCTGTTTGCTGGCGCATGCTATCCAGGCGTATGCTGTTTCCTGGCGCATGTTGTTTGCTGGCAAAAAGCTGTTGTCATGTTGTTTGCTGGCGCATGCTGTTTCCTGGCGCATGCTGTTTGCTGTTAAAAAGCTGTTGCCATACTGTTTGCTGGCGCATGCTGTTTGCTGGCACATGCTGTCCTTGCGCATGCTGTTTCCTGGTGCATGATGTTTGCTGGCAAAAAGTTGTTGTAATGCTGTTTGCTAGCGCATGCTGTCCTGGCACATGCTGTTTCCTGGCGCATGTTGTTTGCTGGCAAAAAACTGTTGCCATGCTATTTTTCTGGCGCATGCTGTTTGCTGGCACATGCTGTTTTGCTGGCGCATACTGTTTGCTGGCACATGCTGTTGCTGGATGTTTGCTGGCGCATGCTGTTGCTGGCGCATGTTGTTGCTGGCTGTTTGCTGGCGTATGCTGTTTGTTGGTGCATGCTGTATGCTGGTACATGCTATCCCGGGCACCCCTTTTGATCTCTTGTACCATTTGTTTTGCCATGACAATTCTTGTTACCTTATCCGTGTTGTTTCTCTTGATCCTTAGTGTAATATGGGATAATTGTGGCATGAACACGACATGATACATGAACCTGACACGATACATGGGCACAACATGATAATGCATGATAGTAGCCCGTCGTGGCGCACTCCTGACAAGAAAACCTGACATGCTGTTGCGACGGCTAACATGACATGACTTGATAAGTATGAATAACCTGGACACCGTGGGCGATTGTGCTTGTGCAAATGAACCAATCTTGTTTTGCATCATGCTTAGGATGGGACCCCTGAGTACCACGGTCAGGGGTACCTACTGAAATGGACTAAGGCTAATAACTAGAATAACACAGTAGTCATGAAGAGATTTCCCAACTACAAGCAATCCCCTTACCTGGGCGCGCTTGGATCTGTAGCTTGCCGTCGAGTAGGGCACATTTCCAGCACACTGTCATGTGTTGCACCCTCTAAGTCACTTAAGGGTACATACGTTTCCTAGACGATGTGCCCACTTGAATTCAACCCCTAATATTCGACCTGGATAACCTGGATGGTCTGCAGGGCTTGTGGCTGTGGAATAATCTCACTGTATTTTGTTAGTAACTAGGCCTGTGATAATCCTAGTTAGTTAAAGTATCAAGCCATACTTATTTCTTGGCCGTGATTGTTGAATGGGGAATGATCAGTCTAAGTCTTGTCTTGATCCTGTACCAGATTGTTACATGACCTGATTTTCTTATATTATCTTGCCGATAAATGGTGGAAAACCAAGTTCCATTCAGATGAAGGGTTACAACCCCGGTCCTTGTTTGGTTTACGGGTTGTAACCTGGTTATCTGAATAGTTCCATGGTTATCTCGTCGTATATTATCCTGATATTTTCATATTTCCAGTTCTTACTTATTTATACTCCTATGCTAATTGCTAGTTTTAGTTCCTAAGTGAAGCTTCCTTTGTGGCACTTGCTCTTTCTGGGATCTGATCCTGCTGGTTTTATATGGCCAGATTTTGGAGCAGCTCCAGAGGATCTACCGACCTTCCAGCCCGATGGTGACCACCAGGCGTAACCAGGGCAATGAGTGGGTTATTTTTGGCTCTCCCACTTTATTGTAAAAATATTCTTTTGAGGCGTTTAGCCGACGAGCACCTATTTAGCTCGATTGCACATTTACTTACTGTCTGCCTACGGGCTGTAACATGATTGGCAGATCCTAGGGTTGATCATGTATAACTAAACTCTTGCTAGTCTTCACGTTTTGTAACGACTAGCTTCATGATCAGCTGAATATGTAATGTTTGGGACGCCTTACTATTGTATATTTGGTGATCTTACATCTTGTGACATTTGCTTACTTGCTTGTGATTGAGACACTAGGCTTATTCATGACCATAAGAGATTGTTGGCTTGTAGTTAAACCCTCATGTATCTAGACAGCCGTGACCGTATAGCGAGGTGGATTGCACTTCAATATACGTAGCTGACTATGTCCACTCCCGCTCTCCAGTATTCTGGCTCTGGGGCATGACACTCCCAATGTCCATACCTCGATCTGAATGATGTCTTCGGGATGACTTGCTCTCTGACTCTGATCTGATGGTTCCCTCATGACCATAAATCAATATTCGAGAATACAGCCGCTCCCTTGAGTTGATCAAATAAGTCACCAATGTACGATAATCAACACATAATCTTAACGTACCATCCTTCTTCTTCACAAGAAGCATCGATGCTCCCCAAGGCGATCCACTAGCACGAATGAATCCTTTGGTTCTGAGTTCTTCAATCATCTTGTACAAGATTTCCAAATTTGAAGGTGCCATCCTGTAGACTCTCTCCGATACTGGTGCCGTCCCTGGAATCAAGTTGATGATGAAAACTCTGCATTACCGAAAAATGGAAACTCTGCCTCACCGGGAATACCAAAAATAATCATGTCAATATGGTAGTCTATTCTTGGGTATTGCTCCTTCAACCAATCCATTCCTAGGCCAAGGGACCGATTCGGCCCGCCGTCAAAGGGTCACCGTCTAACCCAGCTATAGTCCGTGATGGCTTGACATTGCCAGTGGCCTTCACACCCTTTTACTGCTTAACAAATGCACGTGACACGGGACGGTGCTTGCTATACTTCGATAGCCCAACAAAACTCTTTTCTAATGTGTTCGTGCAACGACTTGACAAGCAAGGGCTACGTCAAGTCTTGCATCGAGGGAACGTGCTGTACACGCGTTCGACTTGAACAATCAAGTTCTTTGGGTGCATAGACTTAAGCAAGAAGCAGTGAAATACGACTTAAACTACGGGACAAGCGAATGTTAATATTAATTGTAGTTCCAATTACATTTTAAATAAAAAAGAATGCAATTTTAACTTTAACTAGTTTGAAGTAAATGTTAAATCAAAAAAAAATTTTAAATTTTAGTATTAATATTAGTTTCAATAATATTGTAAATTTTAAATTAACATGAATGCCACGGTATTAGGAACCTAGCTAGCTGATGTCACGTTGCTCGGGGCTCGGTTAGTGTTCGTCTAAACTCGTACGTGCGAACTAGTTATTAGTAATAAAAACCAAAAATTGAATTTTAAGTTTAAAATCTAGTCGACTCGATCCTTTCTCTTTATCCCATCTCCCACGCTCTCTCTTTCTCTCTCTCTCTCTCTCTCTCTCTCTCAGGTTCTCTCTCACATGTTGTGTTCTTTACACAACAGATCTCGTAGCATTAAATGTTGCTGTATGTGTTATCCTACACAATTTAATAATAAACACTGATACTATATCATTAGAAGAGTAAATTTTGTCTTGGAAGTTGTAAAAAATTACTTTGTATTGTCTTCTCAATATCTTTTTTACATTGGAGATGACTTTTTAAACTTATTGTCATTTGTGAATATAATCTTGCCGCCTATGCAAGATATTGTCTTCTGCCTCATGCCACATAGGATACACAACACATAACAAGACAATAGGGTTGCGTAGCAATAAATGCTGTTGCATGCGTTATCCTACAGAAGAGGGCCACGCGGAGAATGTTGTTGCATGCTTCCTCATGCGTTATTAGCTACACAATTTAATAATACATGTACCTAGAAGACGAGAAAGTTGTGTTGTTGGAAGTTGTTTCCTTAAAATTATGCTTGCTCCTAGAATCAGTCAAGATTTTTCATGAGCCATCAAAAGAGGGCCACATGGCGGAGGTAAAGAAAAACAAGTCTGGGATGGTGATGGTCCGTAGTTGGTGTTGTTCGAATGCGGGATTCAGACACAAGAAATACAAGGAAGCTCCTAACAGGTTTCATGAGCCAAGAAGTGAAAGCAGAAGTGGCTGTAAAACAATTTTCCGTATTGGGTACATCGATTCTACAAAGATGTGGGCCGTCAAAAAATTTCATGTACTTCACAACCATAGCCTGGCGAATGATTATGAATCAGTTTTTTTGAGATCCCATCGTAAGATATCACCCGCAGAGTTGGAAGAAGTTAAGATTATGAAGCAATCAGGGATGGGGACTGGAGCGATATAGAATTTAATTATCCACAAGAAAGGTGGCTGGATAAGGTTGGATGGACGAAAAAGGATTTATACAACGCTCTAGCTCAAGATAGTAGAGCACTAGACGATGTTGATGCTACGACAACACTTACATTTCTTCAATCTAAAGAGGACATTGACCCAGATTTCTTCTACGCGTATAAGGTAGACGAAGATTCCAGATTGACCCATCTTTTTTGGGCTGACGGTGCATGTCGATTCGATTATGAATTATTTGGAGATTCACTAGCATTTGACTCTACATATAAAACAAATAGAAGTCAAATGCCGTTGGTGGTTCTAGTGGGTACAAACAATTATGCAATGACTTGTTGTTGGCCCAATGATTGTATCATGTTTTTGAATATGGTTAATATGTTAAGTTTAGCATTTCATTATCACTAATCTTCATACTATCACTATAGCATTTCTACTTATACTTATATCTTTGGTGATATGTGCCCATTGGTTTACATCTTAGTGATATGAGCTTATCTATCTTAAATTTAATTGGGTTGCCAAAATCAAAACTATGTTTTTGATTGTGGTCATTCAATTAAGTTTAATCATTCTGATATCACTAACATTTATGCCATCACCTTAGCACTTATACTTAAACTTTGCATAGTCCTAATGTGCTTTAATTTATCATACTTGCTACTATAGATATTGCTTTGTTCGTCTAACATGTACATGCAGAAAAGCAATAAGCAAGATCAACGTGGACATATGCAATGAAGAAATCATGGTGGGCCAAAGACGACGGATCCCACAAGATTTCTCTGAACCACCCGACGACATCTCTGGAGCCACGCACCGGGGGTTCCGCTGCCCGGTCAGCGGACGGGGGTCGAGGGGGCAGCGCCCCTCGTCGGGGGTTCGGGGGCGAAGCCCCCGAAAGGTATTCAGTTTTTACAAACTGGATATCTTTGGACAGCTGCCGCCAAGTGAAAAAGCCAGCACCTATCAAAGGAAGAAGCCAAGCCATGCCATCATCATTTCAAGACTCTGAAGAAGCCTGCACCTGTCTAAGTATATCTGGAGTCTGTAATGAGTCTTAGGAATAATTGTAAACACAAGAAATGGATGGCAAAATCGAAAGCTAGGGCAGAAATAAGCCCAGGATCATTTTTGGTGGATAAGCGGCATACCGACGGTATACCGGAGTATACCGACGGTATACCGGTTTTTGTTCACAGAAAGTTTCTGTTTACAAAACCGGCATACCGACGGCATACCGGATCATACCGACGGTATACCGCTTCCGAAACGTTGAAATTCCAACGGTCGGATTTCCAGCAATTAATGATCCCAACGGCTCTATTTCTAGCCGTTGCAATTCCAGACCGGTATACCGCCGGTATGCCGGATCATACCGGCGGTATGCCGGTTCGTGACTGAAAAGTTGCCTTTGGCTTCTTTTCAAGCTTTGGTTATAAATAGCCTTGAACCCCTTCATTCAAGGTTGATGCTTTGAGCCTAAAAATTTCCAAACCACCAAAGCTTATCCACATACAACTCTACAAAGCTTTCATTTGCCATCCACAAATTGTGTTAGAGTTATTGAGTTGAAAAGAAAGATCTTCATCCTATTGTAAGGAGATCAAAACCTTTTGTGAAAGGTTGAAGTTGGAGAGTCTTCGTATCCAAACTCTCGGTTGAAGTTGGGGAGTCTTCGTATCCAAACTCTCGGTTGAAGTCGGAGAGCCCTTCGGATTAAAGCTCTTGTGTAAGAAGTTGGCGAGTTCTTCGGATCCAAACTCGTGTATAACTATTTGCTCAAATAGTGGATTAAAGCCGGAGAGAGTTTCGGGACTGGACTGCCTCTTAGGAGGATACCAGGATATATCGGGTGTCGGTATTGTGTTTGCTTCTTCTCTTGCACTTATATTTTTTAATTGCCAATTAGCTTGTGCTAAGTGCTTGATTAGTTAGCTTGACCCTATTCACCCCCCCTCTAGGGTTCCTACACTTGTGTCTTTGGGTTTGCAATGATCCATAATGAGACTCCAGAGACATATTCTTGGGTTGTAGAAAAATTCTAAGAGTGTATGAATGACAAATTACCAGTGACGGTTCTCACGGATGGTTACAGATCCATGAATAAAGCAATTGAGGATTTAATGCCCAGCGTAGTTCATCGAACGTGCTCATGGTATATCCTAAATAATGCTGCCAAACATGTACACCGAGAGGGTTTTCACAATAAATTGAGTCTTCTGATTAAAAGGTACATCGTACACTTGCTATTTTACTTTGAAGTATGTTGTTGTTACAATATTACAACTTTAGTTATTGTCCATGTTTTCGAAACAGATACTATTCAGTCGAAGAATTTGAAAACCGTTGGCAGCAGATGCTAACGAATTATAATGTAGAGAAGAATGAGTGGACCACTGCATTGTACAGAACGAGGCAGCGATGGACGGACACATTCCTACGTGGGCATTTCTTTGGCGGTTCTACTGCAACAAATAGATGTGAATCTATGAACGCATTTCTGAAAAGATTTTTGAATGAGAAGCTGCCACTATGGAAGGCCCTTCAAAATTGTGACTTCGGTTTGGCGACCTTACGTTACGGCCAGATGAGTAAGCATGTCATTGATAAACTCTCAACACCAGTTGTGAATCAAACTAGCCTGGCCGTAATAGAAGATAAATTTGCCGCAATTTACACTAAAATGATGTTTATAGATGTAAGGAAGGAAATCACACGTTCTGATGCATATACTGTTCTCCATCATCACATCATAAGAGAGGCAGAAGTTTGCACTATCCAAAAGTATATGTCGCCAAACAGTGTCAACCGGAAGGTTACATTTGATCCGGCCGACAACATCATAAATTGTGAATGCTTGTGGATGGAGACCAAGGGGATTCCTTGTAGGCATATTTTTTCAGCAATGAAGAGATTACAAATTGGAGATATTCCAAAGAACTTGATAAAATCTCGTTGGCTCAAGGATTGCAAAGAGAGTTATCTCTCCGGACCTGGCTCAGAAAGAAGATTCATCCACCCAGACATTGTTGAGAGCAGAAGGTATGGTGGTATTAATGAACAAGTTAATCTGTTTACATACTATTATAAAAAATCAAGAAAAATTCAAGAGAGGGGAACGGAGTTGATGTCGTCTGTTCTGATGGAGTTAAAAGAAATGGTGACCGATATTGGTGAAGAAGAACAAATGGTAGCTGATGCAGTTCATGGAGTGCATGAAGCTTTAAAAGAGCCAAATCCGGTAGCAACAAAAGGAAGGCCTTCTCAAGGGAAATCAAGCCAGCCTACAAAAAGTCAGCCTATCCCGAAGCCTAGAACTTGTAGAGTTTGTAAAAAATCGGGTCACGATTTTCGTAATTGTAAAGTACGAAAGCGAAATAGCGACAAAGAACAAATGGAATAAAATGAAACGTCGTTGACTTAAGACAATGTCTTTCCTATGTGGCAAGATGTCATTCACACGAGACAATTAGATAAAAAATATATTCTCCAATGCAAAAGTTTGAGAAGACAATTAGATAAAAATGGAGAATATCAAATTCCAAGTTCAAAATGGAGAATATCAAAAATGGAGAAAATATGTTCTCCGTGCAGTTCAAAACGGAGAATATCATTCTCCGTTTCAAATGACACGGAGAATATCATTCTCCGTTTCGAATGACACGGAGAATATCATTCTCTGTTTCAAATTAAAACGGAGAATGAACATTCTAATGTGTTTTTAACACTGGGAATCTTATTCTCCGTTTCAAACTAAACGGAGAATGTCGTTCTCCGTTCCAAATTAAACGGAGAATAGAATCCTCAATCGTTTTAATACTGGGAACGACATTCTCCGTGCAGTTCAAAACGGAGAATATAATTCTCCATTTCAAATTAAAATGGGGAATGAACATTCTAATGTGTTTTTAACACTGGGAATGTTATTCTCCGTTTTAAATTAAACGAAGAATGTCGTTCTCCGTTCCAAATTAAACGGCGAATAGAATCCTCAATCGTTTTGACACTGGGAATGCTATTCTCCGTGTAATTCAAAACGGAGAATGCTATTATCCGTTTAATAAAACACGGAGAATGCTTTTGTGGTGTCATGGTTACAATGCTAGACTTGTATTTAAGAGGTCATTGGTTCAAATCTTGACTATAACAAAAAAAATTTTATTTATACTTTTTTGTAAGTTATGTATGGGGCCCATTTAAAAGGGAAAAAACTTTGATACAGTAGGGGTATCAAAGTTTTGATACCCCTATGTATGACATGCGGGCCCTTTCTGCTTTGTAAAATGTGTACACATATATATATATATATATAAACATAAATTTTGAGAGGGCCCACATGTCATACATAGGGGTATCAAAACTTTGATACCCCCTACTGTATCAAAGATTCTCTCATTTAAAAGTTAAGTAAAATTGAGGAAAAAACTTTGATACAATAGGGGGTATCAAAGTTTTGATACCCCCTATGTATGACATGTGGGCCCCTCCGGCTTTGTAAAACGTGTAAACATATATATATATACACATAAATTTTGAGAGGGCCCATATGTCATACATAGGGGGTATCAAAACTTTGATACCCCCTACTGTATCAAAGTTTCTCTCATTTAAAAGTTAAGTAAAATTGAGGAAAAAACATTGATACAGTAGGGGGTATCAAAGTTTTGATACCCCCTATGTATGACATGTAGGACCCTCCTGCTTTGTAAAATGTGTAAACATATATATACGTATAAATTTTAAGAGGGCCCACATGTCATACATAGGGAGTATCAAAACTTTGATACCCCCTACTGTATCAAAGTTTCTCTCTAAAATTGAAACCCTCTTCAAAGTTGGCAGAATTCAAAGGGGCAGATTCATTGGTATTAATGGCATATAAATGGCAGTAGTTGGGAGAGTTTGTTCTAGTCTTACTTAGCTTTACTTGAGAAGGGGCAGATGCATTGGTATTGATGGAAATTAATTGAATTGAATTCGAAATGGCTGCCACTTGGCGCATGAGTCCGAGTTGTTCCTTGCCTATAAATGGCAATAGTGTAGGGAGAGTTTGTTCTCGTCTCACTTAGCTTTTCTTGTGGAGATGGACTCTACCGATCCCCCGCCTTGGCAAGACGCTTTCCTCTTGGTTGTCGATCTCCTTGTTTGAAGAAGCTTTGGTGGTGAAGTCCTTCAGAAGACTGAGATGTGCCTGGGTTTGGATTTATTGCCAAGCTACGCTCTGTCGAAGCGCCCGTACGTTGATTCGCTCGAACTATGCACGGTGTTCCTTTGCCGCAAGGAGTTTTTTGTTCGACGTGTTCCATTGGTCCGACGATACACGACGAAGTGATTTGCCTCAAAGAATTCCTTTTCCTCAGGGCATTCTATTGCTCGGAAGAATGCAATATGAAGTGAATTCCTTTGCAGGTCCTTTGCCTCAAGGAAAGAGTCTTGCCAAGGTGGGGGATCGATAGAGTGCATCTCCAGGATGAAGAAGGATGCCTTTGTAAGGTGCTCTGCCTCAAGGAATTCCTTTGCAAGGTCCTTTTGCTCTCAAGGAATTCCTTGGCACTCAAGGAGTTCCTTTGATTCCTTGATTGCATTCCATTTTTGTAATGCTGGAAGAGCCACGGTAACTCCTTTGCCTCAGTGAGTTCCTTTGCTCGGACGATGCACGATGAAGTGATTTGCCTCAAGGTGTCATCCAACGGTTTCTATGCTCTGATGATGCACGATAAAATAATTTGGCTCAAGAAATTCCTTTGCCTCAAGGCGTTCCATTCCTTTGACGATGCACGATGAACTGAATTCACTTCATTGTGCATCGTCAGAGGAATGGAACTCCTTGAGGCAAAGAAATTCCTTAAGCAAATCACTTCATCGTGTTTTGTCAGAGCATAGGAACCTTTGGATGACTCCTTGAGGCAAATCAATTCATCGTACATCGTCAGAGCAAGAGGAAGATGAATTCCTTGAGGCACAGGAACAGAAGCAAAGGAATTCCTTGAGAGCAAAGAATCTTGCAAAGGAATTCCTTGAGGCAGAGCACCTTGCAAAGGCATCCTTCTTCATCCTGGAGATGCACTCTACCGATCCCCCACCTTGGTAAGACTCTTTTCTGTTGGTTACTGGAAGAGCCACAGGGTTTGGGTTGATTGCCAACCCACACTCTGTCGAAGCGCTCGCACTTTGATTTGCTCTGACTATGCACGGAGTTTCTTTGTTCATGGAATTCCATTGCTCTGACTATGCACGGAGTTCCTTTGTTCAGGGAGTTCCATTGCTCTGACGATGCACGATGAATTGATTTGCCTCAAGGAATTCCTTTGCCTCAAGGAGTTCCATTGCTCTGCGATGCCCGCAAGTAGCTCACATTCAACTTTTTTCTTGATAGTAGGATTTTATGTAGTAGTTCAGACTTTCATATGTAAATAAAAGTCAAACTTTTCGTGGTTTTCACAATGTAAATGTAACTCAAAAATAATTTTATTATAAAAGATAGAGCAGAGCAAACATTATAAAAGACAGAAGTTCCTTGCCCATTACATAATTATGTTATTGTTTTACAATGTCATTGCTAGGTTGGTGGTGTTACATATTCTCTTGAAAGCAAATTCTGAGCCCATACCAACCTCATCATTGTAGTCTTCTTAGCCCATACCAATCTCGTCATATTCTTATCAAGCTCATATGCATTCTCCTTTTCAAACTAAACGGAGAATAACATTCTCCGTTTCAAGACACGGAGAACATCATTCTCCGTTTAAATAAAAACGAAGAATGAACATTTTAATGTGTTTTACCACTGGGAATGTTATTCTCCGTTTCAAGACAGACGGAGAATGTTATTATCCGTTCTGAAATAAACGGTGAATAGAATCCTCAAACGATTTAATTTAAACGGAAAAGTTATTCTCCGTTTCAAGTAAACGGAGAATGCCATTCTCCGTTCCAAATAAAACGAAAAATATAATCCGAAGGGGCAGATTCATTGGACTCTATCGATCCCCCACCTTGGCAAGACTCTTTCATGTTGGTTCACTTCAAATGACACGGAGAATGGAATTCTTCGTCTTATTCAACTTTTTCTTGGTTGTAGGATTTTATGTAGTAGTTTAGACTTTCATATGTAAATAAAAGTCAAAATTTTCGTAGTTTTGACAATGTAAATGTAATTCAAAAATGATTTTATTATAAAAGCAGAGCTTATAAAAGACAGAAGTTCCTTGTCCAATTACATAATTACATTATTGTTTTACAATGTCATTGCTTGTTTCGTGTTACATATTTGCTTGAAAGCAACTTCTTAGCCCATACCAACCTCATCATTGTAATCTTCTGGTGAGTTTCATCGTCATTTCCTTCTGGTATTTCGAAGGGAGTAGTCGTCAACATATTCATATAATACGCCGTGTACAAGAGGCAGTTGGGTGCCCGTTGTTGTGGGCAATTTGGAGAACAATTCAGCACTTTGCTCTCATACTCCATCTTCGTCGAGCATCTCTCCCTCATCGTATCAACTTTTCTCCTAACGATAGGCTCTAAGGTGTTCTTCATTAATTCTGCATCCACCTTGCACTTTTCGTACGTGGTTTGCCTCAAGGAGTTGTAGTGTGTCCAGTCGTAGGAGATACAGTTGAATGTGAGCAGAGTATAGTGTCTGATGGATGAATTAAAGAGTGGGATGAATAGCAACTCTATGTCGTCCTCCAAACCCATGACGAAGTCTACTACATCTGTTTTGATGTCTTGAAGGGCGTCGACTTTTGCGTCTTGTTCATTGGCACGTTCAACGATGGTCTGTTTCCCAAAAATAAAACACAATATCATGAGTAATTTTTTCTGTCATTTTTCATCGGTGTACACATGAATATGAATTTTTTTGTTTGAATTCTTACCAATATGTGGGCCATCATGAATGCAGACCACTTATGTGATTGGGGCGCCGGCTTTTGCTTCTGGATCAATGGCACGTCCTTTGAACTAGACGGGGCGCACCTTCTTTTAATGCCTTAAATTTTTCTCAGCTTCCTTATTATTAGGTTCAGTATGCCAGCCTCCATGTCATCATATTTCAGTATGTCTTGCAGGTCTATTGTCGACAGCTGGACTGAAACTCCATTTTCACCCTTTTTCGGCAAAAATAAGTAGACAATATCACTGCACATAAATTTAGTTTAGATGAAAATAATAAAGATAGATTCTTATTACATAATTGTGAAAAAAGTCTAGGAAAAACAAAAGAAAAAAGGGTTCAGAATACTTACTTTGGATACTTCTTTTTGGGAATTACGATGTCAATGTATTGCTTTTTCAGCTCTCCATCCGCATCTTTCCAAAGTAAGAGTTCATCGCATTCCCTTAGTATAACACGGTTCCTCTTTAATTCAGCCATTTTGGCGTCTTCTTCGGATTTTGGAGCGGCATTAATCTTCCGCTTTTTATCAGCCTCTCTAACTGTATTCTTTTCCAAGGGAGTAACATCTTCAACGGCTAATGGCGCTGATGGTTTTCTGAACCTCTTTCCCCCCGATCCTCCTCTTCTTTTGGCTTCTTTTGGAGCAGCAAGTTCAGCAGCTGCTTCAATCTCCTGACGCTGCAATGCTACAACCATGGCTTCGAGATTAACGATTTTCCCATCCTTTTCAGTGGCTTCAATATTGAACGATTCAACTTTATTTTGAAGCTCCTTTTTCTCCTCAATGAGCCTTTTATTTGTTTCTCTGAGTTGCTCGGTTGTTCGCACTGAAATAAAACAAACTACAATGAAATGTATGATATGAATCTAACACGGAGAATGACATTCTTCGTGTAATATAATACGAAGAATAGCATTCTCCGTTTGGAATTACACGGAGAATAACCTTTCCAGTATCGAAATGATAAAGAATATCAATTATCCGTTTCATATTACACAGAGAATGTGTCACAACCCGCACCCACTTTTCGGACGCAAGCTCATGAGCAAGCCAGCTACGTATCGAATGGACTCCAGCCCGACTCGAATACGTATAAGCTGTCCAGGACAGGGTATCATGTCTAATCTAAACTATATCTCAATCCACCGGAATCATATAAACAAGAATGAACAAGTATGGGTCATGGTCTGCAGCCCATTAGTATTTTATTCGATTAGACTCTAAGAATAATATGAGTCTATAAATAAGCAGAGTATATCACAGTATGGAATATAAAGCACGAGAAGATAATTAAGAAATATAACAAGCAAATATATGTATCATACATCGCAATCCTCTATCATCCTGCTCTGCTAACTAACTCCATGTAGTCGCTAAACCTGAAGAGATCATCAGGTCCTCAGAGGACTAGCAAGATACATAAAACATGCCTATCTAACAGTTTAATCATGCAATAATATAACCAGGATATAAATAGGAACTAGACATGAGATGGACATGTGGCTACTGACAGGGAGCTATGAACACGGATACTGGATCAAGTATGTATAAATGAACTGCTGGTAGATCAATGGAAAACCAACCCTCGCCCCGATTGTGGACTCGCAGGTCAGTTTCAAGACAAGTCACCCTCGCCCCGTATATGGACTCGCAGGTGTAAAGGCAACCCTCATCCCGTGTGTGGACTCGCAGGTTGTGGGAAAGACAAAAGAATAGCAGTTCACTCACTCATACTTACAGACATGACTCAGTCAAGACACCGGTGAAGACACGACACGACGCAATCACGATACACGAGAGAACCAATCCAATATGAACTACAAGGCTAACCATGTACAAGGACTATATCTATACTAGCATGCACGATATACAAACCACATGTAAATAACCAACTAGTAAAACTGTATAATAATAGAAATATACATGTAAATAAACTATAGAGGGAGGCAAGGTATACTTGCCTGGGGGTTGCACGAAGAACCAACAATGTATCGCCAATCAACAAGTCAGAAAGTCCAAGTCATCACAACGATCTCCGAACGCTGAAATAAACATTACCAACATTCTCAGAATAGTCAAATTAGCTATGATTGCCTGTCCTTAAGTCCAATTCTGGACACATGGGTAAAACGGTAATTTTGGACAAAAATGGTGTCCGCCGTTGGACCCGCTTTGCACCGAAAAGCATGCCAGAGTGAATGGCCTCTAAAGTCGTCAAACTATATGTCAACAAATCCGGTTTTTCGATATGAATCCGAGTGTATGTCTAAAGTTGGATTCCGGCGGGCCGCGCACAAAATCATCCGTTGACTGGGACCGTGGGACAAGCAAAACGGCGATTTTATCAACTGAAACTTGGCATACAGGACCAGAAAAATGATACGGTCCTGTTGGCGCAAGTTTTGTCTCGATCTGCGAGTATGTACAAAGTAATTGGGGAATTTGCAAAGTGCACGATACGGTGAATTTCGACGGATACGCATCAAATTCGTTGCGCACACGCTACCAATTTTGTGAAACCCATTTTCTTGTGTAATATTATATTTAGTTTTCTAATATTATTATTATTATTATTATATTATTTTGAGTGTTAAAATTATTTCGAAATTAACAACATGGATTTTTGAGTTGAACCCAGGCCTGAGCCCGAACCCAAATCCTATTTCTTTCTTTTCTAAAATCTGTTGGTTAATGTTATTAAAAATATATATATATATATATATATATATATATATATATATATATATATATATATATATTAAGAGCTGGTCCCGAAGGACCAGCACACTAGTTCACGTTTTCCTCCATCCTTCACACGTTCGCAGCACCTATTCCCACTCCCCCCTTCTCCCACCCTTTCCCCACGTACAGGAGTAGACTTCTTCTTCTTCTTCTCCTTAATAAGCCCTCAACTCCTCACCAGAGAACCCCCACACTCTCTTCTTCTTCTCAAGAGAAGCAAACTCTCTTCTCTTCCTACCAACTCTCTCCCTCTCTTCTTCCTCCACAAATTTCCTCTTCCACATAGCCCCTTCGCGCCTTCAACTTCGCGACCGGCCCCGCGCCTCGGACCCCCGCTCCCCGCGAGCGCCACCCGCCGGCCTTCCTCCGGCCGACGCCGCCCGACCGCACCCAAGCCCGCCGACGACCCCCTGCTGGCCGCGCCCTAGCACGCCTCTCCGGCCGACGCTGTCGTCGCCGCCCACCGGCGCAGCCGCGTCCTCCCCGTGCGGCCTCCTCCCCGCGCGGCCCCTCTCTAGCCGACTTCCCTTAGCCGCGCACCACCCCCTGTGGCCGCTGCCCCTCTGGCCAATTTTTTCCTTTGGCCAACTTCCCCTGGCCGGCTCCCCGCCCTAGCCCGCGTACTCCCCTGGCCGCGATCTCGTGACCCGATCTGCTGTTCTGCGGCAGCGACGCTGCTGTTCGCTGCTGTTCCAGCACTATTTCGGGATTATTTTACTGTTCGGAGCTCTTATTTCTTTCTGTTATTTCATCTGAGAGCTCTAGCCGAACAACCTGAGGTATAACCCCTGTTCCGTCTCTTTTTCATATAGTCTATGATGAGAAATGGTCCCCGATTCGCCTTGGGAATTCGGTTTTAGCGGCGTCGTATTTTTTCGAAACCTTCGGAAAGGTTCTGTGGATTATTTTGGATTTTCGGAATATTTCGGGAATTGGTTTTTGTTATGTTTTGGCTTTCCGGATTTTTTCGGTAGCGTTCTGTGATTTTTTGGTTGGAATCGGACTTTCGAAATTATTCGGGTCGTTCCGATTATTCTGTGGATTGGTTGTGGATTTTATATATATACAAATTCGAGTTTTCCCTGGTTTGGGATTTGCAGGAAAATTATTTTCCCAGTTTTTGGGTTGACCAAAAACAGAGGAGATGCTGCCGAATTTTTCTGTAAATTCTAGATTATTTTTAAAATGAATTTAAAACTGATTTTGGAATTTTATTTGATATTCGGTTTTGGGTGACGACCGTATCGGTCAATGGACCCGGCTAAGTGCAAACGAAACCGGCTTCGCCCGGACGTTGAGGCATTAGCCCAGTTGAGGATTGGACCATATCTGAGACTCTATATTTATCTTTATTTTTAAATTCTGTTTATATTTTTATTCATATTTTAAGTTTAGGACTAACGGCAGTTTTGTCTTATTTCAATTTATGTAAATAAATTGTAATGGGCATAAGCCCAGCTGGCTGTGGTCTGTAACTGTAATTGGTAGCTTAGATTTTGTTATTTCTGGTTTTGCGAGTTTTTGTATTAAACGAGTAAAATTGAATAAAAAGTATTTTCGTATAAAAATAATTAAGATTTTCTCACCTAAAATCTATCAAGTTTATTAATTAAAAATCATGTATTTCTCACTAAATAAGAAAATTAGCTTTATATTTATAAACTATGAAAATACCAAGTTTTAATCTGGTTCGACGAAGTTTTCCGAATTCAAAAGTTTAAAACGATCTTTTTCCCTCGTACTAATCAACGCACAAATAATCGTGTTTTCGTGTTTGTTAATTAAAAGAATTAAAATTGGATTAGGACACAAATAGAGATTTCAACTAGCGTAGCTAGATTGGTAAACCTGGAATCTGAGTCAATTTCTCGAATGTAGGAATTCGAGGACGATTCTGATTTCGTCTCGAAGTCTTCTACCTCTCCAGTCAATCCTTTGAGGCAAGTATAGTTTGTGTTAGTTTACAGTTATTTAATTAATCGCTTTACTGCAAGTTTAAACCACGATGCAAACACGAAACTCTCTCTGAGAGCACTGTAACTACTGGGGACTGGGGGAATAGTGTAATGAGTATGACCATACTGTAACAAATCTCATCCTTTACTGTAACAAACCCAAGCCGGTCATATTTCATTGCCTGTTCAAATCACATGTTTTACTGCTGAAAACTGTTCATATTTAAACTGTTTAGAACTGCATGATTCTATTATTTAATTTAACTGTTAAATTAGCATGAATTGTACTTTGCTCCCCTGACTGGAGATACATTTTTAGGGGACATTGAGGATGCTGAGCTGTTAATCAGCTACTACGACCCTGTGTTGTACCCGGTGTGCTGCCAGAGTCCCCATTGGAGGACGTTGGGACTGAGGCCGATGATCCGGCTGATAGATAGTTTTTTTCTGCATTGTTGTTATTTTCATTTCTGTTATTTCATTTCAGAACATTTCCATTTGTATTTAAATTTCAAGTTTAATAAAGTTTATTTCCGATGTTGAGTTGTGACAAATATAGTGTTGTTGTATGGTTACCTGCTACTGAACAGCTTACTGCCGCCGTCTCAACAACGGTGCAGGCTGGGCATGATCCGGTTCGACCCAATTAGTTGGGATCGGGTCGTGACATGTTTTTAGTGGTGGCCCATGCAGGTCTACAACAACTTAGGAAAACATACCTAGAAACAATTAGAACACTAGAACATTGTCACGACATAGGACCGAATTATAAATAAATATTTTTGTTTGATTATAGACTGGTAGGATACCTTGCTTATGTATGTACCCTAAACCTTCCAGATATGGCCAAAGGAAAGACTACCCGATCCGGCCCTGCTGACGATGAGGTGTCATCAACTGATCACACCCCTTCTCAAGCACGCCGGGACCCACCTCCCTTGCAGCTGACAGACCGTCCTCATGCTGCACCAGCTCCCCGGCCCGTTTACGCTTCCACAGCGCAAACGGTGGAACCGGCACTTCCCGGCTGAGCCGCAGATCCCTGCGGTAGTGCCCGCACCAGCTGCCCCACCAGTACCCGTGGATCCCACTGACCTAGTGGGAATGCTACGAGGAGTGCTTGAAGCACAGAGAGCTCAAGCAGAAGCCCACAGAGAGCAGACTGCTGCCCAAGCTGAAGCCCATCGCGAGCAGACCGCGATTATGAGAGAAGGCATGGAGAATGCCCACAATGTGGCCATGGCTGCCCTCGAGAGAGGAAGAACCACTTCATCAGAGCCACGACCTGCCAAGGTAAGCATGATTCAGGAGTTAAGTTATATTTCATTAAGGCCATTCTTTTGATTAGAGGCGTATTATTGCATGAAGGTTGGAGATATAGAAAGCTTTAAGAAGCAAGACCCTCGACCTTTCAAAGGAACCGAGGGTATCATCTACGCCGATGAATGGGACCATATGGAGCGTCTCTTGAGCGTCGCTCGACTCCCGGAGGACCTCAAGACTGAAGCTGTAGGACTCCAACTACAGGATGTGGCGAGCACCTGGTATCGGAATGAACCCCGACTCCAGGACAAGCAGCTCGACTGGGACACCTTCAAGAAGCTGTTCCGCAGGAAGTTCTTCCCGACATCGGAGATGCGGGAAATGGAGAGGCAATTCCAGGACTTGAAGCAGGGAAGCATGACGGTCAGCGAGTATGCGGCAGAGTTCGGCCGACTAAGCCGCTTTGCCCAGAACCTGGTAGCTGACCCCAAGGATCGTGCTGAGCGATTCAGGTATGGCTTACGAGAAGAGATTCGCACCCCTGTGATCGCAGGTGGCGCAAAGACTTATGAGAGGATCCTGATCCGAGCTCAAGACGTGGAGAAGAGCCAGCCTTCTCGATCCAAGAGGGAGTATCCTGGAACTAGCAACTTCCAGGGTAGTCAGAAGAGGCCCAACAACAGCAACAGGCCCTCGCACCAGCAGCATCATCAGGAGAGAACCAATGACAGAGCACACCAGAAGCAGATCCCTGTCTGTGACTATTGCAAGAGGCCAGGGCATCAGTCGAACATCTGCAGGAAGAGGCTAGGACACTGCCTAGTCTGTGGGTCTGCCACCCACCAGTGAAAGACTGTCCCATGTCAGCCCACCGGACCGGAACCAACCAGCAAAGAGCTCCCTACCTACTCAGCAACAACAGTTTGGACAGCACCAGCAGAAGACCGGGCGAGCTTTTGCCCTAGCAGCTGATGAGCAGGAGCCAGAGCAGGAACCCACCGCAGATGTCATCACAGGTTCCATTTATGTGTTTTCACATCCTGCTCTAGCATTATTTGATTCGGGTGCATCACATAGTTTTATATCATCAAAGTTTATGTCTGCACACCACATAGATTCGGGACTTAGCAAGGTGATTAGTAGAGTTATGACCGGTGGTGGACCTATACCCATCACTGAAGCTTGTAATTGTCCCATAACCATCTCTGGCCATCAGTTCTCAACACCTTTACTAGTGATGCCCCTGCCCAACTATGATGTAGTCCTAGGGATGGACTGGTTAAGTGAACACATGCGCTGATAGATTGTCACCGAGGATGTGTAATCTTCAGCCCACCAGGAGAACCGGAGTTTGAAATCTCTCGGGCTCCGGAAGATATGAAGAGTATTTCCTACTCCTCAATCCGAAGAACCCGGGCCTCCTCACCCTATCATTGCGGAATTTATGGATGTCTTTCCAGATAGTCTTCCAGGATTGCCGCCAGATCGAGATGTGGAATTCACCATCGATCTAGTACCCGGCTCTTCCCTATTCTCGGGATGCTACAGAGTCAACCCCAAGGAGGCTAAGGAGATGAAGGATCAGATCGACGAGCTGAAGTCGCAAGGATTTATCAGAGACGGAGCTTCACCCTGGGGAGCACCAGTTTTGTTCGTGCCCAAGAAGGATGGAACGTACGGATGTGCATCGACTACCGGGCGCTGAACAACATCACCATCAAGAACAAGTACCCCTGCCCCGGATCGACGACCTGTTTGATCAACTGAGCGAGCCAAGGTATTTTCAAAGATAGATCTCAGATCAGGCTACCATCAAATCAAGGTCAGGAAGGAGGATATTCCCAAGACGGCGTTCAACACCAAGTATGGACAATTTGAATTCTTGGTCATGCCGTTTGGACTGACAAATGCTCCGCGGTATTCATGAACCTCATGAACAAGGTTTTCATGAATATCTGGATCAGTTTGTTGTTGTCTTCATCGATGACATACTGATCTACTCGAAGACGGAGGAAGAGCATGAAGAGCACTTGAGGAAAGTGCTGAGTACCTTGAGGAAGGAGAAGCTCTATGGTAAGCTATCCAAATACGAATTCTTTTTAGACAAAGTAGAATTTTTGGGCCATGTTGTCACAAAAAGGAATTTCGGTGGATCCAAAGAAGATAGCTGCTATTGAGAAGTGGACTGCACCAAGCTCGGTTGCAGAGATCAGGAGCTTTTTGGGACTAGCTGGCTACTACCGGAAGTTCGTGAAGGATTTCTCCAAGATTGCGGAGCCAATGACGAAGCTTACCAGGAAGAACGAGGAGTTCATATGGTCTGAAGCGTGCCAGTCAGCTTTTGAGGAACTGAAGAAGAGGCTTACAACTGCGCCGATACTTGCGCTACCGCAGGTACCGGCGGTTTCTCAATCTATAGTGATGCTTCCGGAAAAGGACTGGGTTGCGTTCTTCAACACAGGGAAAGTAATTGCCTATGCATCTAGACAATTACGGACTCATGAGAAGAACTACCCCACACATGATTTGGAGCTTGCAGCGGTGATTTGCTTTGAAGCTATGGAAGCACTACCTGTATGGAGAGAGAGTGGAAATATTTACGGACCACAAAAGTCTGAAATATTTTCACTCAGAAGGAGCTGAACATGAGAAAAGACGATGGCTGGAGCTGATGAAGGATTTTGATATCAACCTGCAGTATCATCCGGGTAAGGCTAACGTTGTTGCAGATGCACTTAGTCGATACCCGATGGCGATGTTCTTGACTAAGGAGCGCCATTTGCTGGAGGACATGGAGAAGCTTGGATTGGAAATTGTACTGCCCGAGGAGGAGATGAAGAAACTTGGAAGAGAAGCCATCGTACCAGGAGATGAATCATCATTGATGCAGTTGCAAGTGCGTTCGAGTCTTATGGACAGGATCAAGGAGACACAATTCCAGACGAGACGCTTTGCAAACAGAGACCAAGTGCTGGCAGGAACACGAAGGATTCTCAATCGCCAACGACGGAGCATTGAAGAATGGTACGAGGCTTGCGTACCAACTGGCGAACTGAGGAACGAGCTGATGCAAGAAGCGCACCAGTCGCAGTATTCCATACACCCAGGAGCCAACAAAATGTACCGGGATATGCGGACTATAGTATGGTGGTACGGAATGAAGAAGGACGTATCCAGGTATGTGGCTAGATGTTTAATTTGTCAGCAAGTTAAAGCTAGACAGACCAGCTTGACATTCCGGAGTGGAAATGGGAGCACATAACGATGGATTTTGTATCGGGACTGCCTCGATCCCAAGGAGGGAAGGATGCCATTTGGGTTATCGTGGACCGACTGACGAAGTCAGCTCACTTTATCCCCTTCAAGGTTGGTTTATCCACCGAGAAGTTGGCAGCACTGTACATGCGGCACATCTACCGGATTCATGGAGTTCCGGTAAGTATCGTATCTGACAGAGATACTAGATTTACCTCTCACTTTTGGAAGAGTTTGCATGACAGCTTGGGAACCCAACTGAAGTTCAGCACCGCCTACCACCCTCAGACTGACGGGCAATCGGAGAGAACAATCCAGACGCTAGAAGATATGCTGAGATCCTGCGTCCTGGAATTTGGAGGGTCTTGGGAAGACCATTTGCACTTGG
Organism: Iris pallida; assembly: GCA_029216955.1. Classification (NCBI taxonomy): domain Eukaryota; kingdom Viridiplantae; phylum Streptophyta; class Magnoliopsida; order Asparagales; family Iridaceae; genus Iris; species Iris pallida. The sequence continues at coordinate 52,764 of JANAVB010017262.1, forward strand.
TAGAGTTCTCTTACAACAACAGCTACCAAGCTAGCATCGGGATGACACCGTTCGAGGCACTCTATGGACGTCGTTGCCGCACTCCACTTGCTGGGACGTCGGAGAACGAGTGTTGCTTGGACCTGAGATGGTGACCGAAGCAGCAGAGAAGGTGAGAATGATCAGAGACAAGCTCAGGATGCCCAGGACAGACAGAAGCATTGGGCCGATTGCAGCAGACGGCCTTTGGAGTTTGAAGAAGGCGACAGTGTGTTTGTGAAGATCTCGCCTACCAGAGGAACAATCCGTTTCGCAGAGCAGGAAAGTTGAGCCCCAGGTACATTGGTCCATTTGAAGTACTTAGCAGGATTGGAGAAGTGGCTTATCGGGTAGCTCTACCCCCAAGTCTCGAAGGCGTCCACAACGTCTTCCACGTCTCGCAGCTGAGACGCTACATCCCGGACCCGAGCCATATCTTGGACCATTCAGAGCTGGAGATTGGACCCAGCCTCACAGTGCCGAGAGAACCAGTGGCAATATTGGACCGAGCGAGAAGAGAACCAGGAACACCGTGACGCCAATAGTCAGAGTGATGTGGCGGCAACAACTCACCAGGCGAGTCGACCTGGGAGCGAGAAGACCAGATGCGGGAGCAGTACCCGTACCTGTTTGAGACTTGAGGTAATCCCTAACCTTGCTTTTAAATTTCGAGGACGAAATTTTCTAAGGAGGAAAGATTGTGAAACCCATTTTCTTGTGAATATTATATTAGTATTTTATATTATTATTATTATTATATTTTGAGTGTTAAAATTATTTTGAAATTAACAACATGGATTTTGAGTTGAACCCAGGCCTGAGCCCGAACCCAAATCACATTTCTTTCTTTCCTAAAATCTGTTCGTTAATGTTATTAAAAAATATATTAAGAGCTGGTCCCGAAGGACCAGCACACTAGTTCACGTTTTCCTCCATCCTTCACACATTCTCAGCACCTATTCTCACTCCCCCCTTCTCCTCATCTCCACATATTCACCCTTTCCCCACGTACAGGAGTAGACTTCTTCTTCTCTTCTCCTTAATAAGCCCTCAACTCCTCACCAGAAACCCCCATACTCTCTTCTTCTTCTATTTCTCAAGAGAAGCAAAACTCTCTTCTCTTTCCACCAACTCTCTCCCCTCTTCTTTCTCCACAAATTTCCTCTTCCTCACAGCCCTTCGCGCCTTCAGCTTCGCGACCGGCCAGCGCCTGTACCTCCGCTCCCCGCGAGCGTACCCGCGGCCTCCCTTCGGCCGACGTCGCCCGACCGCGCCCAAGCCCGCCGACGACCCCTGCTGGCCGCGCCCAGCGAGCCTCTCCGGCCGACGCTGTCGTCGCCGACCCACCAGTGCAGCCGCATCCTCCCGTGCGGCCTCCTCCGCACGGCCCTCTCTGGC
>JANAVB010017263.1:0-30260 GCA_029216955.1 Iris pallida
GATTCTTGGAGTAGATCTAAATACCGCTGGCTGGGCTTGCGAGGCTTGCCATGCTTGGAGCACTTCCAACCCCTAATGTCTCGGGAAGTCATGTTGACGGAAGCGTACAACACTTCGTCTTCATCTTCTGACATAGGTTCAGAGTTTGTAAAGTTCAGACAATCGAAGACAGATCATTTTGTTGTCTGACAACAGCACTTGATGACAACCTTGTGATTACAATAGTGTCCAAGTGGTTGCACTGGAGGTGTTGAGAAGTTGTCCCGTTTTTGTTTGAGGTGCTCTCGGAGATCGAAAACACTGACGGGACGAAAGAAGTCCGAGGGACATGTTCTTTGATCACATTCGGAACATGGTTCCGGTTTTTCATATGTTTTGTCCCTTGAGTGTACAGGGAAGTACTCATTTCAATAGCATAGGTGTCAGGATTTTTGATCCTGGAAGTTTGCCTCTGACACTGGTTGGTCTTCGGCATTGGCTGTTTGCATTTCGCCGAAGTTGGTCTATTGAGATAAGTCCTTAGATCAGCAAATTCACCCCCAGGGGTTTCTATCTGAGACATCAGCAATTTTCCCTGTTTTGAGCGGGATATCCTGAGAGTTGGAAGATCTTGAAATTCTGCTACCGGATTAGGCAGAATACCTCTTTGATTAGTACACTTCCTTTGGCAAGGAGGAAAGAACTCTTGTTTGAGAGAGTTCTTGTACTGACTGGTGCCGAGGCACGTTCAGATTGATCTTCTACGGTAAAACCGAGGAAGACTGAGGAAAGACCAAAGGGCCTTTTCCTTTGTTTTGTGAGGAAGGGTTGGCTAAACAGCGTTTCCCTCTGTTGTCTTCCAAGTCGTGGGACGAGGAAGTTTGAGAAAAGACCAACGGGCCTTTTCTTTTGTTCTGAGGAGGAGGAATAGTCAACAGACTACCCCCAGTGGATTGTACTGGAGCAACATGGTGCTTGGGAAGAGGAGCAGAGTTTTTCCCTTTGTTGTAAAAAGAAGGAAGATTAGCCAAAGGGCTGTCCCTCTTAGACTGTGCTGGTACAGTTTGCACAGGAGTTGAAGTAGCAGTTGGCGCATTGGCTAGTTGTGCATGAGAAACTCTGACAGATGGTCTTCTAGCCACAGTCACAGCAGATTGTGCAGCAGGAGTCTTGATTTCAGATTGCTTGAGTTGTATTCTGGTTGCTGGAGTGATGGACTGCGCTGGCAGAGTTGCAGCCAACAGTGCCAGGGAAAGAGAAGTCTTACACTTTGACAGAGCAGCATAGGAAGTGGTTTGTACACTGGCAAGGGGAGCTGCATACTGCGCATGGGCAGTGGCAGCAGACTGTGCAACAGTTTTGGGAGCAGAGACAGCAGACTGTGCAGCAGAGACAGCAGGCTGCGCAACAGTCTTGGGGACCCACACTGGGTGAACTTTGTTCGTGGCAGAAGTTGTTGCAGTGCGTGGGGTGGTCCTGGAGTTAATCATCGCCTCATAGGCCGTCTGGTTGACCTTTACAACTAGCGTCTTCTACGTCTTTCTGATAGACGCAACGTCACATTGAGTTATCACTTCCTCGTCGGAGGAGAAAGTCGTCCCCAGCAGAGTCGTCATTTTGTTTGCAAAAAATAAAAGTGTTTCTTTATTTCACAAACTTTATAAGAAGATTACAAGAATTTTAGGAAAGTACAACTATAGGAATCCGATCTGAAGACGATCGCTTTATCCCTTGGACGATGTGAACTTTGAAGACGGTAGCCTCTGAAGAATGCAGCAGCACTTTGGCAAGAACTCCTGATCTCTGGTGATGACTTGAATGATCTCTGATCTGATTTGTGCCTGATAATGAAGACTTGAAACTCTATTTATAGAGTTCTGGAAATATCTAATTTTTAGTTACTTTGGATTACGCAGTATGGATTACGCAGACATTGGACTGCGCAAGCAGCAAACTGTGCTGGCAGTTACTCGATTGTGGACCACCTGTATGTGACGCATGACATTGTTTGATTGAAATACGCTTGGTCGTGTACAGACGGTTGCCATATGGTGAGTAATTGATGGCATGTAGGCCATGTGTAAATCGTCAGTTGTCTTGATGGAGTGCGTCACATGAACTGCGCTGGCTTCAGACTGCGCTAGCTTGAATTGTGCTGTAGTGAGTCTGGCAGATTGTGCTTCGATTGGGCTGGTAGCTTGCGCTGCATGTACAGCTATCCTCGAGCGCTGTGCTGCACGAGAAACGAATAGTTTCCTCGTTCTTTGGGCTGTCAGCTGTCAGATAATCTGATTTTCTGTCAGATAATGATGACGAGGCCACGTCAGCTTGCGCGCTTGGATGTGTGCGCGGTTTGGCTTGCACAGTTGAGTTGTTGCGCAATCTGTTTCCTGCGCAGTTCACTTGAAGGACGCACAACTTGATTTTCTTTGCTTTTTTGATGGGTGCAACTTAATTTTTAGGACCTACAACAATATTTGCAAGGGGCGGAGAGTTACTGTTGGAGGCCGGGATTTGAGTGCGTGCTTGCTCGTAATGCCCCTTCGGAGGTACGATGTGGTACTCGGAATGGATTGATTGAGCACGCACCATGCTAGTAAAGACTGTAGAGGAGGTAGGGTTCTGTTTAGGCCGCCGAGAGAGCCAGAGATTGTGTTTGCCAGGGGACCAGCTGAGCCGAAAGATGGGTTCTGTGGAGCTTTGCTGGCGGGGCAGGCATTGCCGCATCCATTGATAGCTGATTTCATGGATGTTTTTCCCGAGGAGTTGCCCAGGATGCCGCCAGATAGAGACATTGAGTTCTCTATAGACTTAGTGCTAGGCACTGAGCCTATTTCACAGCACGTCTATAGGGTCAACAACAGCGAGTTGGCAGAGCTGAAGAAGCAGGTTGACGAGCTGTAGGACAAAGGATTCATCAGATCCAGTTCATCACCTTGGGGAGCGCCAGTCCTGTTTGTACCAAAGAAGGATGGTTCGATACACATGTGTATCGATTACAGGTCGCTCAACAACCTCACTATCAAGAACAAGTACCCGTTGCCGAGGATTGACGACTTGTTCGATCAGTTGAGCGGCGCTAAGGTGTTTTCGAAGATAGACCCGAGGTCCGGTTATCATCAGCTGAAGGTGAAGCAGGAAGACATTCCGAAGACGGCTTTTCGGACTCGGTACGGCCAGTACGAGTTCACTGTCATGCCATTTGGGTTGACCAACGCCCCAGTAGTGTTCATGAACTTGATGAACAAGGTATTCCATCAGTACCTTGACAAGTTCATGGTGGTCTTCATAGATGACATCTTGGTCTACTCGAAAATGTCGGAGGAGCAGGAGGAGCTTCTGAAGATTGTGCTCGAGACTCTGAGGAGGGAGCAGTTATACGAGAAGCTTTCGAAGTACGAGTTCTTCCTGGACTAGATCGAGTTCTTGGGTCATGTTTTGACCGAGCACGGGATCTCAGTAGACCAGAAGAAGATTGCTGCAGTAGAGTCTTGGTCCATACCTAGTTCAGTTGCCGAGATTCGGAGCTTTCTAGGTTTGGCGGGCTACTATCGGAAGTTCGTCCAGGACTTCTCACGGATTACGGAGCCGATGACTAGACTCACCAGGAAGGACGTGGAGTTCGTCTGGACTGAGGAGTATCAGGCCGCCTTCGATGAGCTGAAGAAGAGGTTGACATCATCTCCGATCTTGACATTACCGTCTGGGATCGGTGGTTTCTCGATCTACAGCGACGCTTCTGGCAGGGGTTTGGGTTGTGTTCTTAAGCAGCACGGGAAGGTGATTGCATATGCATCTAGGCAGTTACGTTTTCATGAGAAGAACTACCCGACTCACGATCTGGAGTTAGCCGCTGTTATCTTTGCCTTGAAGGTACGGAAACACTACTTGTATAGAGAACGGGTTGAGATCTTCACTGATCACAAGAGCTTGAAGTACGTGTTCACTCAGAAGGAGCTGAACATGCGGCAGAGACGTTGGCTCGAGCTGATGAAGGATTTCGATATTGCCTTACAGTACCATCCAGGGAAGGCCAACGTAGTTGCAGATGCCTTGAGCAGGTATCCAGTAGCTATATACCTGACAGCAGATCGTCACCTTTTGGCTGACCTGGACAGTTTAGGAATCGAGATGATTATTCCGGGCATGGAGGTGCGGATGTGGGGTTTTTAGATTCAGTCTGAGTTGATGGACAGAGTCAGATCAGCACAGTATGATGATGTTGCCCTGAGGAGCATCAGGGAGCAGGTGCGAGCAGGTTTGCTCGATAATTTCTCTATTGCCGAAGATGGGTCGCTGCGGCACGGTGCTAGACTGTGCGTTTTGAGTGTGGAGCTTCAGGAGGAGGTTCTTCAGGAGGCACATCGCTCTCAGTATTCTATGCATCTTGGTGCCAACAAGATGTACAGAGATCTGAGGGAGCACGTTTGGTGGTACGGCATGAAGCGTGAGGTAGCTCAGTTTGTATCTCGCTGCTTGGTATGTCAGCAGGTGAAGGCTGAGAGATAGAGGCGTGGTGGGTTGCTACATCTACTATCCATTCCTGAGTGGAAGTGGGAGCACATCACCATGGACTTTGTGTCCGGACTTCCACGAGGAGGGAAAGACGCTATTTGGGTTATAGTTGATAGATTGACCAAATCGGCCCACTTTTTGCCTTTCAAAGTGGGATTGTCTACAGAGAGGCTGGCAGAGCTGTACGTTCGTCAGATCGTATGTTTGCATGGGGTTCCTGTGAGCATAGTTTCAGACCGGGACAGTCGTTTCACTTCCCACTTCTGGAGGAGTTTGCAGGCTAGTTTGGGCACCTCGCTCAAGTTTAGTACCGCTTATCACCCCCAGACAGACGAACAGTTGGAGAGGACTATCCAGACTTTGGAGGATATGCTTCGCACGTGTGTGCTTGATTTCGGGGGTTCTTGGGAGGACCATCTTCACCTGGTAGTGTTTGCTTACAACAACAGCTATCAGGCCAGTATAGAGATGTCGACATTCGAGGCTTTATACGGACGGAGATGCCGTACTCCCTTGTCATAGGACGATGTTGGCGAGAGAGTGCTGCTTGGACCGGAGATGGTAGTAGATGCAGCTGAGAAGGTCAGGTTGATTAGAGACAGACTTCGGGTGTCTCAGGATAGGCAGCGGCATTGGGCCGATAGCCACGGAAGACCGTTAGAGTTCGAGGTTAGTTTCAGTTCCTGTTTGTGATGCTTGTGATTTTATTTGTCCTGTGTGCTGAGTTTGTTTTATGTCTAGGCTGGTGCTTTAGTGTTCCTGAAGATTTCTCCGACACGGCACACGATTCGCTTTGGCGGAGGCGGGAAGCTTAGTCCGCGCTACATCGGACCTTTCGCTATCCTTGAGAGGGTCGGTACAGTGGCTTATCGGCTAGTGTAACGCCCCAGTCCCAAAATACGTAGGACTAGGAACGTAGACATGCCAGCTGTATTCATACGAAGTATACTCCAATATATGGAAGCCTCGTATAAATATATAAGCTGTAAAATGCAGTAGAACCATAACTAATCTCATCTACACAAAAATAAATGAATAAATGATGTCATATAAAGATAATGAATTGTCTTGATACAATATGTTGGGTGGAGACAAATCCACTACCAACAAGTAAAAGAAAATACATGAGAAAAGAAATAATTTTGGCGAGCGAAGCGAAAACGATCCAAATGCAATCATCCTCAAAGAAATAGCAATGATCACGGCTAGAGCTAGAACACCGGCGAAAGACAATAGCACACACCTGGCGAGATAACCAGGTCCTCAGAGGGACGTAACAAGACACATAATATCATGCCATATAAACTGAATAAATATTGCTCAAATAAATAAGTCAATCGAATTCTAACATGGTCCAATACGCACCTAATGAACGAGCGTACCATCCCTCCAACCAAACAAGGACAGGAGATGGTAAACTAATTCACGGCGACATATCTTTCCATGCTATGAATCCAATATGGTATCCGGACTCCAACAAGGTTCAATACCTTCTCATCGAAGTAGTAAGCCCCACCTACAACCAAACAAGGACAAGATGTGATGAACTAATCCGCGATAAGTTATTGTTCCAAGCTACGGTCAGATAGAAATACCCAAACCAAAAGTACTCGTACCTAACGGATAAAGTGCCTAACCGTTCTAAGTGAAATGTAGTTAAGAACAATCCTTCCTACGCATGGGCCCTGGCTAAATAGGATCGGCGTAGTCCCCCTTGGGCACCAGAGGCCCCATCAGTAAGAGCATGACGTTCCGCAGAATCGTCAGTGGCCGTCAGTAATCATGGGTCATCAACCCCGTATCTCCAGTGGAGAGTCTGGGTCACAAGGAAAGTGCATCGAAGCCCATACGCTTAGGAATTGCCCTCCCCGCCCAATGCCTACTATGTTGTATCCACAATATTAACCTCTATAACCGATAAGTCAAACTAAGCATGCAACCTCTATTAGCGGTTATTCCTATCGCACGGCTTGTACGTACTGGTGGCCAGCCAATCACGTACTTCCGTATCCTACATGTGACACATAACTTCGTGTTACAACGTGTCAAGGCCAATAAATACAACACACCAGGTGGTCCCTTAAATCTAGGTTTAATGCGTAAGAAAAATAATACATAGCAGGAAGTATAAATGAATGGTAAGTTCTAACCGGTTAAGCCATGTATCACTGTTTATTTTTCATAAAGAAAATAATATTAATGAATGAAATATGAGCTAAAATAAATAAACAGCAAATGGCAAGGTGTCTTGCCTGGAGGTAGTGTGCAGAATGGCGACGCCTGGTAACTCAAATTGTCAGAATATGGAAGCAATGAAAGCCAACTTTTTTGAACGACCTCGGATGCTGAAATAAATATTACGAATAGATTTGGCATAAAAGAAATACCTAGGAAACGCCTGTCCAAAAGTCTAATTCTGGAACAGGGGCAAAATCATAGTTTCGAGTCAAAACGATGTCCGTCGTTGGACCCGTTCTGCACCGAAATACGTGCCAGAACCTATGGTCTCTAAAGTCGTCAAACTACATGTCTACGGATTCGGTTTGAGGAGACGAACCCAACCGTATGTCCAAAGTTGGATTCCGGCGGGCCGTACACAAAATTGCCCATTAGAGAGGGTCGCGGGCCCGCCAATTTGGCGTTCCAATCAACCTTCTCAGAATCGGACCAAACTTGGCATACAGGACCAGAAAAATGATACGGTCCTGATGGCGCAAGTTTTGTCTCGATACGACGAACGTGCACAAAGTTATGGTCAAGTTTGCAAAACGTCGATACGGGGGTATCTCGACGGATACGCACTGATTTCGTCGCGCACACACAACGAAATCTAGTCCCGTCAGTTCCCACACGTCGGTAACATCCATACGCACCTTTCAATGTGTATAGTGCACGACCACGTCGCCCGGTTTGTCGGGGCGCACGCCGTATCGGTTAATTTTTCCTAAAATTTACTGTTTTAAAAATTATTTTCCCTAAACTTTGGGTTCAAAATTTATGGCATACAATGAACAAAAATTTAAACTAAAGAAAGGACTCGTATTGCTACAGGTGGCCTATTTTACTGTTTAATTATTTCTGGAATAATCCTGCTAGGTTGACGGAAAAAAGTCTCTAAATAGGGGTACATGGTTCTGTGTATACTGCTGTAGAAATCAGTATTTTCGGAATATTTGCATCGGATTTTCGACGCGATGGTTCGACAATAAAGAAAACCAACTGTTGGGTAGTCTACGGGGTCATGTGGGCTATCTACGACAACTTGCGGTATCAAAAAATTAGAATTGTACGTGAAGCATCGAGTTGGTAAAAAGGGGGTACCTTGCAGCTGAATGAGAATAGAGTTCCCTCTGTTCGACGCGGATTTCCGGTGATCGACGATGACGTGCGCGTCGAGCAGGTGGTGCAGTCGTCTGGGACTGTGTGCCTAGGGTGTAGGGTGCTGTTCGGAGGCTCTGGGTCGGAGATTAGCTCTCCAGGTTCGAGATCGAAGACGTTTTCTTCTTTTATTTCTCTTCGAGAAAATGCAGGTTATACCGAAGGTTTAAATCCAAAATTGGATCAATTCCAATTAAATTTTGAATTGGATTTGTTGAAATCTTGTGGAGAATATGGTAGGAGTCCTATAGGAAAAGATTTGGGCTGATTTGATCAAGATTTGAATTTTTCGGATTTTTGAATCCATCAGAGAATGATCTGTCCGCAATTGAATCGGGGGAAAAAGGGGTTTGCTGGCTCGCGAGATATTCATTTGAATATCTCGCGAGTTAGCCAAATTATTTTTTTTTCTAACTTATATATATATATATATATATATATATATATATATATATATATATATATATATATATACTAAAAATGAGTAAAAATATACAAAAGGATCTCTAAATAATGATAAATTAAAATAATAAGTAAATACATGTATTTTTCATATTTATCAAATATTTAAGCTAATACTAAATCTATTTGTTTAACAAATATTTACAAAAATTTTAAATCTAATTTAAGCTATTGAAATATATATGCACATAATTTATCATATATTTAAAAGCTACTAGTAACCTAATTTAGCAAAAATTTATACAAAGAATTTAAATTCAATAATATACTCATATATTGAGCTTATATATATTCATTTATATTTGAATATACATTTATAATTACTTATTTATACTAGTAACTTTTTATATTAATTACAAAAATATATTGCCAATAATTAGTTTATAACTTATAACTACATATGTAAATAAAACTTTTTATTGCCTTTCCTCATATAAACAATACATTAAAAATGAAACATTTGACATCTAATAAAGTATACAAATAATAATAAAAAAATAATTCTTATATTATCAAATATTTCCTAATCATAATTTGATAAATATTTGTACCAAGTTAGGAACTATTATTCAATGTATAAAAATCCACTAACACAATTTCTAGTTACGTATATTTCTTTAAAAAAATTTAAGAAAAGAAAAATATAAAACAAGCCCAAAGAAATTTAAAATATATGTAAAAAAAATTTCCAAAATATATGGGTTTTACATCCTACCCAACTTAAAAGAATTTCGTCCTCGAAATTAAAGATTAGTAGGGGTGAGAGGACACAAGGGGGTATCAATGGGGATCCAACGATGACAATGTTTTCACAAAATCATATCATAAGAAATCGCGATCTAGATCGTAGAAAAATAATACGGTATGGTCACAGGTAATGAATGAGGGTCACGATTAAGAGAACGAAATATATTCGCTTTAATTAAGAGATTAGAGGGTCTTGATCGGGCCGAGTAGTTTGGGATGAAGATATAGCAACATCGAGTGAGAATGGTCATAGCCGATGGAAAGGTTAGAGGAAGTTCTAGTTTGACGCTTTCGTCCTCCTAAAATAGGTGAGGGCGAAGCAATATAGAGTTCGAAGGAGGCGTTATCGAATACGAATACGTGATTCAAAGACGATCGAAAAAATTTCAAAAGGAGTTGCCAAGGCAGTCGCGGATGGGACTCTAGAGGACAAGTTTAGCTATGTCCCCATCCACGTAGAACGATAAATAAAAGCGAACCAAAGTACACTTGGTTGATCAGACCATCATACATCGGTTCTGATAGACAATATGTTAGTGGGGTACCTCCATTAACATATATGTCACGAACAAGCTTGGTAAAAGGTTAAGCTTGCAAAAACTAAGCTACATTAGCATCATTAGTCTAGATAGTAAAAATATAGGCACGATAATAGATGAATAAAAATAATTATGAATAGTCTAAGAGTCATAAGGATCTAAGTCTTGTTTATTCCTATACCATCATTCTACGGTTTTATTGACCAAGGCTTGGTTGACCAAATGGGTTAACTTTCTCTAGTCTCTATGGTATAGATAATACCATTTGTATTCCCTTAATGGTCAAGGGTGTGTGGGGTATTCTACCCAACTTAAAGAATTAAGCTAAGGGTGTTTGGGACATCTAACTAGTAGGGTCAATCTCTAGCAAGCACAAAGGGAAGATAAGAATAATGAGAAAAGGAATCAAGCAAGATGCAATCGATGAGTCGGTCGAATATGGAATCGAGGAAAGAGGTCAAGTATGTGGATGAGATCCTAGACTTCTAATCCTATTCGTAGGCTTGCTTGGTACGGTAAAGTAACCAAACAATTTATCTTGACCTGTATGGGCTACCACAAAAATATGTAACGCTCCAGTCCCAAAATACGTAGGACTAGGAACGTAGACATGCCAGCTGTATTCATACGAAGTATACTCCAATATATGGAAGCCTCGTATAAATACATAAGCTGTAAAATGCAGTAGAACCATGACTAATCTCATCCACACAAAAATAAATGAATAAAAGATGTCATATAAAGATAATAAATTGTCTTGATACAATATGTTGGGCGGAGACAAATCTACTACCAACAAGTAAAGGAAAATACATGAGAAAAGAAATAATTTTGGCGAGCGAAGCGAAGACGATCCAAATGCAATCATCCTCGAAGAAATAGCAATGATCACGGCTAGAGCTAGAACACCTGCGAAAGACAATAGCACACACCTGGCGAGATAACCAGGTCCTCAGAGGGACGTAACAAGACACATAATATCACGCCATACAAACTGAATAAATATTGCTCAAATAAATAAGTCAATCGAATTCTAACATGGTCCAATACGCACCTACTGAACGAGCGTACCATCCCCCCAACCAAACAAGGACAGGAGATGGTAAACTAATTCACGGCGACATATCTTTCCATGCTATGAATCCAATATGGTATCCGGACCCCAACAAGGTTCAATACTTTCTCATCGAAGTAGTAAGCCCCACCTACAACCAAACAAGGACAAGATGTGACGAACTAATCCGCAACAAGTTACTGTTCCAAGCCACGGTCAGATACAAGTACCCAAACCAAAAGTACTCGTACCTAACGGATAAGGTGCCTAACCGTTCTAAGTAAAATGTAGTTAAGAACAATCCTTCCTACGCATGGGCCCTGGCTAAATAGGATCGGCGTAGTCCCTCTTGGGCACCAAAGGCCCCATCAGTAAGAGCATGACGTTCCGTAGAATCGCCAGTGGCCGTCAGTAATCAGGGGTCATCAACCCTGTATCTCCAGCGGAGAGTTCGGGTCACAAGAGAAGTGCATCGAAGCCCATACGCTAAGGAATTGTCTTCCCCGCCCAATGCCTACTATGTTGTTTCCACAACATTAACCTCTATAACTGCTAAGTTAAACTAAGCATGCAACCTCTATTAGCGTTTATTCCTATCGCATGGCTTGTACGTACTGGTGGCCAGCCAATCACGCACTTTCGTGTCCTATATGCGATACACAAGTTCGTGTTACAACGTGTCAAGGCCAATGAATGCAACATACCAGGTGGTCCCTTAAATCTAGGTTTAATGTGTAAGAAAAATAATACATAGCAGGAAGTATAAATGAACGGTAAGTTCTAATAGGTTAAACCATGTATCACAGTTTATTTTGCATAAAAAAATTAATAATAATGCATGAAATATGAGCTAAAATAAATAAACAGCAAATGGCAAGGTGTCTTGCCTGGAGGTAGTGTGCAGAATGGCGACGCCTGGTAACTCAAATTGTCGGAATAGGGAAGCAATAAAAGCCAGCTTTTTCGAACGACCTCGGATGCCGAAATAAACATTACGAATAGATTTGGCATAAAAGAAATACCTAGGAAATGCATGTCCAAAAGTCTAATTCTGGAACAGGGGCAAAATCATAGTTTCGGGTCAAAACGATGTCCGTCGTTGGACCCGTTCTGCACCAAAATGCGTGCCATAACCTACGGTCTCTAAAGTCGTAAAACTACATGTCTACGGATCCAGTTTGAGAAGATGAACCCAACCATATGTCCAAAGTTGGATTCCGGCAGGCCGTACACAAAATCGCCTGTTAGAGAGGGTCGCGGGCCCGCCAATTTAGCGTTTCAATCAACCTTCTCAGAATCAGACCAAACTTGGCATACAAGACCAGAAAAAATGATACGGTCCTGATGGCGCAAGTTTAGTCTCGATACGACGAACGTGCACAAGTTATGGTCAAGTTTGCAAAACGTCGATACGGGGGTATCTCGACGGATACGTGCTGATTTCGTCGCGCACACACAACGAAATCTAGTTCCGTCAGTTCCCACACGTCGGTAACATCCATACGCGCCTTTCGATGTGTATAGTGCACGACCACGTCTCCCGATTTGTCGGGGCGCACGCCGTATCGGTTAATTTTTCCTAAAATTTACTGTTTTAAAAATTGTTTTCCCTAAACTTTGGGTTCAAAATTCATGGCATACAATGAACAAAAATTTAAACTAAAAGAAAGGACTCGTAATGCTACAGGTGGCCTATTTTACTGTTTAATTATTTCTGGAATAATCCTGCTAGGTTGACGGGAAAAAGTCTCTAAATAGGGGTACATGGTTCTGTGTATACTGCTGTAGAAATCAGTGTTTTCGGAATATTTGCATCGGATTTTCGACGCGATGGTTCGACAATAAAGAAAACCAACTGTTGGGTAGTCTACAGGGTCATGTGAGCTATCTACGACAACTCGCGGTATCAAAAAATTAGAATTGTATGTGAAGAATCGAGGCGGATTTCCGGTGATCGACGACGACGTGCGCGTCGAGCAGGTGGTACAGTCGTCTGGGACTGTGTGCCTAGGGTTTAGGGTGCTGCTCGGAGGCTCTGGGTCGGAGATTAGCTCTCCAGGTTTGAGATCGAAGAAGTTTTCTTCTTTTATTTCTCTTCGAGAAAACGCAGGTTATACCGAAGGTTTAAATCCAAAATTGGATCAATTCCAATTAAATTTTGAATGGATTTGTTGAAATCTTGTGGAGAATATGGTAGGAGTCCTATAGGAAAAGATTTGGGCTGATTTAATCAAGATTTGAATTTTTGGATTTTTGAATCCATCAGAGAATGATCTGTCCGCAATTGAATCGGGGGAAAAGGGGTTTGCTGGCTCGCGAGATATTCATTTGAATATCTCGCGAGTTAGCCAAATTGTTTTTTTTTCTAACTTATATATATATATATATATATATATATATATATATATTTATATTTATTTTTTTGCCCACAAACGGTGACAGGACCGAGCATCAGAATATTAGGAGGTCAAAGCGATTACCCTAGGGAACAGCTTCCCTGCCCAGTCAGCAGCCCAGGGCGGCCTAAAACTGGTTCGAGGTGTGAGAGCAACCCCTCTTTCTTTTGAAGATTTGCCGAACAACCTCTCTGTACAATTGAGGAGGCTGGAACTGACGGCCCTCGAATCTGTATTTGTTTCTGTTTTTCCATAATACCCAAAAAGCGGCGGCAGCGACGATCTGATGGCCGTGAGACGAGTTCCAGCTGGCCAGCAGATCGTTGATGCCCCCGTTTGTGGGGACCATTTTGTACCTAAAGTGGAGGTGTGTCCAAATGTGAGAGGCAGACTCCCCAGAAAGCAGAACGTGATCGACGGATTCTGGATGATGATTAAACACAGCAGTGGCATCTGGACGCCAGACTATATCCGAAGGATTTGACGGCATCATCTGTGGGGAGTTTCTGACGTGTGGCACGCCAGAGGAGAATGGACCATTTCGCCGGAATACACGTGTGCCAAAACTTGGCGGAAGGGGATGTCGTGAGTTGAATGTCTCTGATGATGGCTCTGGCCGAAGCTAGGGTGAAGACGCCTCCCTGGTTGGGTGACCATCTGAGTATGTCATGGGCGTCATTGATCGACAGATTAGAAGCACCCAAGCTCGTCAAGGCTGCCGGGCCCAGCCAATCTCGAACCCTATCCCAATTACACCCTGACGCGTCATCATCCCATAAATCACGGATCTCGCACAGCGGCGGAGTAATAGCGTTAGGCCTGAGGAGAACGTCCCCCAACCAGCGCTCCTTGTAGGCCTGTGACTGACCATTTCCCAGGGTCAGGCGTAAGTATGGTTCCGCAAGGTTTCGACCTCGTAGGATGCGCCGCCACGACGCGGAGGATCTGTTGTTGGCAGACGCCTCAGTTAAGCGACAGAATCTGGAGTATCTCGCTCTCATGAACCTGGTCCAGATCGAGCTCTCAGAGCGTATTTTCCACCATAATTTTGTCGAAAGTGCGTCGACCATGTGTGTGAGCCTGCAGAATCCCAGGCCCCCCTCTTCAGTCGGTTTGGCCATGGTAGCCCAACTGGCCCAGTGATGCTTGTTCTTTCCCTCGAGATGACCCTAAAAGAAATTGGCGAGGATGGCTACAATAGAATGGAGCACTTTGGTGGGGGGCGAGCACACCGCTAGGGTGTATATGGGGATGGAGGATAGAACGTGCTTAATGAGAATTAACTTCCCCTGGGGAAATGGGTGGCGTTGTGCCATCCTACAATTTTCTGTCGAATTTTGCCAACCAAGTGAGCATAGATCCCAGAGTTCGCTCTGCCATAGACCAATGGGCAGCCTAAGTACAGGAAAGAGGGGTAAGCTGTGGAGAAGGAGGTCATGGAGGACAACACAGCCGAGTGAGTTCTATCGGCTTTATGATGAGTGTAGATCACGCTCTTGTTGTTGTTGATTTTTTGCCCAGAGCAACGGGTGTATTTAGCAAGAGTTCTCATAACCACCTCAATGGCTCCAATAGCGCCAGCGGAGAAAATGAGGATGTCGTCCGCGTACGCAAGATGAGTTATGAGAGGGCAACCGGTCGTTGTGTAAAAGTGTTGGAACCCAGGAGATAGCGGCATGATTTTGAGGTTTCTGCTCAGGGCTTCAGCCGTGATGATAAAAATGGTGGAGGAGAGGGGGTCTCCCTGTCTAACTCCTCGAGTAGCTTTAAAGAAATCCTGGGGCTGGCCGTTGATGACAGTGGAAAACCAGGAGTTGTTGATGGATCTAAAGATGATGTCGATAACCGGTTCCACAAAACCAAAGGCTCTGAATACCCAGATCATGAACTGCCAATCAAGGCGGTCGTAAGCTTTTTCCATGTCCAGTTTGATGGCAACGTTCCCCTCCTGGACGGGAATTTCATACACGTGATCATCTCTTGGGCCAGGAGGATATTATCGATGATATTGCGGCCTTTGACGAAGCCGCTTTGCTCTTCGGAGATGATTCTGGGGAGGATGTACGACATTCTGGATGCGATGATTTTAGAGATAATTTGTTGGTGAAAGTGCAGAGGTTGATTGGTCTAAAGTCTTTGAAGGTGTCCGGATTGTCTTTTTGGGAATGAGGATGATGTGTGCGGAGGATATGGATTTCGGATAAGTGGCTCCTTGAAAAAAAGCGGTAGTGGCTTCCCCGAGGTCGGACCGAATGATATCCCAGCAAGTGCGGAAGAACACCCCGTTGAATCCGTCCGGACCCGGGGCACTGTTGGCATTAATGGACCACACAGCTGTCTTTATCTCGTCGACAGAGGGGGGAGCTCGGAGGCTTTCGTTATCCCTTTCACAAATCAGGGAGGGGATCTCGGACAGGAATCCGTCATCTTTGAACACGGCCTCTTTAGCAAACATGTTAGAGAAATAATTCGTGGCTGCCATCTGGATGTTCTCCTGTTCGTCCAGAAGTTGACCATTATCATCGCGGATGTGATGGATCTTGAGAGAGCTTCTGCATCCTTTAACGCATTTGTAAAAAAAGGCAGAATTCTTGTCCCCTTCTAAGTCCCAGGTTAATCTAGCCTTTTGTCTCCAGAATTCAGATTCAATCCTGATTCTAGATTTGAGGATGGCCTTGGCGAGGTTGAGAGAGGCACGATTCTCCTGGGAACTGACGAGCGCGAAATCAATCTCCGTACGGGTGACATCGTCTTCAGCATCTTTAATGGCTTGAAAAATGTCTCCGTACGCAATTTTGCTCCAGGCCGTTAGGGCTTTACTTGTGGCTTTAAGTTTGATAGCAATTCTGACTAGCGGATTCGGGTGAGAGACAGAAGCCCAAGTCTCTTCCACGATGTGTATGAACTGGGGGTGGTGGCGCCAGAAGTCAAGGAAGCGGAAGGATTTTTTGATGCGATTATGAGAGATATTTATCTCGAGAATGAGGGGGGAATGGTCAGATTCTGTGGAGTTCAGGTACGACAGATTACTGCTCAATCCCAAATCCGACCAACAGTCATTCACCACACTACACCAAATTGGCCATTTTGGAACGGTAAAATTCAGTTCCAAATAATTTTAGGAACACCTATTTTTTGTGCCTAATTTTGGGCTGCCAAATTTTTGGAACGAAAATAAAGTGTTCCAAGAAACGTTTATTGGAACGCTTTAAATGCGTTCCAGTTTTGGAACACCAAAAAAGCGTTCCTGGCAAAGTATTTCAGATTAATTTTCATACCACTTACTGGAACACCTAAAATATATTCCAATGTTGGAACGAAGGAAAAGTGTTCTATTTGGATAATATAAATATAGTTGTGCATTTATTTAATTGCAAGATTATTTGAAAATTTTAAACCTGCATGTAGCTTGAATTAATATATCATATATTGATAAATATTTGTAATCCTCTTGAGATTTTATAAAAAAAAGCTTTTAATAATATAAATGAAAGTAAGCAAACATTCATAGCATAAGTACATGTAGAATAGATTAAAAAAAGGTATATAGACTAATAAAGTTAAAATATTACATAAACATTGTATGTTTAATACATCTTTACTAAATTAACAAGAATGACAAAAAAATGTCCGAGAGTTGTGAAAATAATTTGAGCAACAATCTTCTCCTTATTCTCGTACTTCCTTATAGCTATTCCCTTCCTCTTAGTTGTCACAATTACTTCAAGCTTTGTGACCTCTCTCATTGTTAGGAATGCCATCGGATCTACAATGCAGAAAGTTCACAAAAATATTTAGTTAAATAAATTCAGAAGAGAAATAAGAGTAAGTCTACAAATCCATCTTACTACTCCAAATAACGAGATTAACATATTTAGTACATAGACTTACATAAATAACAAATATAGGTAATAATTATTGAAATCTAACCGAATATAAGTAATAACCAAAAAGTCCCAATGAGAACTAGAAATTATAAGCCCAAATCCTCTTGAACGCCCAATTTTTTGATCCACAAAACCTTTATTGCATCCCTCAAGTGAAGCATATGCCTTAAATGCAAAAATGGTACCTTGAAAATGGTGCTACTTGAAGTCATTTAGTTGTAGTTCCCAGCAATATCTCAGAAATAGCATTAGTATCTAAAGGGGGAGCTGCTGCAGTAGTGATGTTATTGTAGTTCTGTTGAGATCCATCCATTTTTCTTCCATGCTTTTGTCTCCAGATGGTTCATGAGGTTAAGATCTCTGGCCAGTTGAGTCCAGCATTGACCCACCTGCAGTTTCATCACCATCTGGACTTATTAAAAAATCACAATGGCAAAGAATTAATGAAAGAACTGAATACTACCTATTTTAATAGGAACCATGTATTGCAATTTCTCTATCAAGCAGCATGTATTAAATTGAGATAGATTGATTACCAAAGTGTAATTGTTTACCTGTGGACCCTTCCTCTTGATGATCTGAAACTTGAATACTAGCTGTAGGTACCTCTTCATTAGAGAAAGCTAAATGTTCCATAGATGTCGCATCTTTAGAACCTTTGGCCTAAAAATAACCTTGATTCGCATCATTAGGCATTTTATTCTTTGTTCTGGTGGTGGAACACAAGGCACTCTTCTTTGAAGTGGCTCCATTAAAATTGGGATTACGAAATCAGCACTCTCCCACATCTTCATATGAGGAACAATGTCGTTGATCTCTCAAATAGGAACATTGAGTTGTTGATCAAACACCATTCGTCTCAAGTGAGGTCCATTGTCTCCATGAAGGCTGTCTATAATCTAACCAAATGACAGTACCCTAAATTTGATGGCATGATGCTATTTGGTATCAGGGATACTGCCCTAAGTTCTCAATTGCATATACACAACTATCAAGGGAGGTTATTGGTAGAAGATAAGACTACAAGATTTGGCATCATTCCTACATACATGTGAGTTTTGTTGCAGAGAAGTAAAAAAGTTCAAATCATCTCTTCTTCCTATGTGTATATACCTCGAACATATAGGCTAACATAATGGGAGCATGGACTACTAGCTCAGGGAAAATGTACATTCAGAGAAGAGCCAATGAAGATTATTTAAGCTTATGCAAAACATAATCAAGTTTACACTGTTGCAAGACACCTTCTAAATGAGCAACTTGGCGCATATGGGATGAGTAATAGAAGATTATCACCAAGAAAGGACTAACCCAGGATTCTCAAGAATATTATATAAGATATACAAAGACTAATGGATGATGGTAAAATGCATCGAAAGCCTAGTTAAGATGACATGAGCATAATGTCGAGCATGGGCATACAAGCCAGAGTGAAAGGGACTTATCTGGATTGGCCCCATCTTGTAACTCTAATTTTTCACCGTTTTGATTCTCACTTTTGGATATGTTTTTCACTCTGGAAATAATTTTTGCATGGAGGAACAAGATGTAAAGAGAGCATATGGACAAAAACAATCTTCATATAAAGAAGTCATTAACCTTTAGTTTAACTTTTTCTTGCAAGATATTTCTAAGCTTGGAGTCTGTATCTTCAACTTGAACTTTGCTTTATCAAGCTCCTTCCTTAAAGTTTCTTTTTCCTTTACTATGAAAGATGATGACAAACATGAAACTTTCTTATGTAAAGTATGAATTTGATAAAGGAGCTCATCCTTCTCCAGATCAAGTTAAACACATTGTCCTACCAAGAAACCAAATAATAACATCAAATGAAAAAACATACAGACAAAGATTTGGAGTTAAATCATAATTTGGTCAGTAACTGTCATGGTCTTCTCCTGCTTAGCTATATCATATTTAAGATCATTGATTTTATTCTTACTATGACCAACTGATTATCCAATTGATTCTGCACTAGGAGAAAAGTATTAATAAAGAGTCATTATCACTAGGAGAAAAGTATTAAAAAGAGTCATTAGTAAGTACTTTATAGAGTAGCATCAAAAGAATTTAAGATAGAATATAAAATTATAAATACACCTCTTCCAATTCAAGTTCACTTATTCTCTTTTCCATGTAACTCGTTATTTTCCTGTGCCTACAAAAGAGAGATTTTGCTTGCAATATTATTGGGTAACAAATGATTTTAGTCCCTATAAATATAAACAATATTAACAGTTAATCCATACATTAATAAATTATAATTACAAATACAGCAAATGATACTACAAGTAAAGAGAGAAGAATACAAAAGAGGTGTCCACTATACATGAACAAAATATTTCAGTTCATGTCATGTATATTTCAGTTCATGTTCATGTCATGTATATTCCTTCAAGTCAAATGAGCTGCAACACGTGGTTAACCTCTCTGATGTTGGTACCCAGGTAATAAAGGATACAAAAATTTTAGAGCATTCCCCTACTTTTGAACCAGTTTATCATGAATCACAATACAAACATGTAGAAATATTAATCGATAGGTTAACAAGAGGTGATTGCCACTTGAAGTACAAAACTGAAACTAGAGAATGAAATAATTGTGCCTTCCCATTTGAACGTATGTGCGCTGGTAAAGAGCTTTCTAGAACTTTAATTTCCTGGTCCTGAACTATTTTCATGAATCAATTTAAAACCATCAATAAATCTAATTAACAACATTCGGTAAATCCATCTTAATATATTGATATAGAATCACCTATTGTTAAACGCGCTAGGGGGGGAGGGAGAAGAAAGTTGAATTTTCAGATTTGTGGTGAATTGTTTCTTAGGGGGTTAGGATTTTTGTATGACAAGATTTACTTTCTTCTTTCACGTAGGACATTTATCCCTTGATGTTTTCAAAAACATAATTTTTATTATCTACCATGATCAACTTTATTTCACATAGACTTTTATGACTTGATTTCATGCTTCATGGATGTAAATTGTGAACTCTTTGACCAAGATATCCGCTATAGTAGCTAAAAATGATAGTGCTAATTGAATTTGTCAACTTTTACCTAAAAAAAAGGAAAACAAACGGCCAAACTTTGGTAGATGAAACTTCATATTAAATAAGATTTCAATTCCTTCAATTTCTAATTCTCTTAGTTAGTTAATGAAGCTGCTTTATTTAGCTTTTTCCACAGGAAACCATTTTGAATGGAGAAAGCTATGTTGTACAAATACTCATACAGCTTGGTAGGACCATAGCCATTATTGTATTCATCTATACGTATAAGGCAAGATACTTCTTTGACACTCGTATCGAATTTTTCTGTTCGTGTCTAGGCTCCAAAGTGACAAAAAACAAAGTAATTTTGACATACTTTTGATCATGCCAAACATAGTTGAGATATGAGAAAGTTGCAATTTTTTGCATTGAATCATTTTTGGAACTTTTTAGAATCTAGTTACTACCTAAAATATGTATGTATAGAAATGTGTTTCATGTATATATAATTATACATGCCATACAAAATTTTCACTTATACCGTATTCGGTATCTATATCTGAATCTATGTCTACGCAACCTAATATGAAAGACTGATGATGACAGTAACAAACAAACACTTGAGGAGAAATTATTTTGTTATCTGCATTACAATCTGGCAAAAACTAATCCAAGCATGAACTTTAAGTTTTCCTTTCATCTTAGGGTTAAATTTTTTTTCCTCACATAATAATGAAGGCTGATCTTTATTTTTTTCTATTAGCTTTTTTTTTTCATTTTCTATTTCTTGGAGGGCCAATCATATTACTCTTGTTCTCATGAAGCCCATAAATGACTAGAGAATAAGAGTAACTGAAGAATACAAGCTAGGAATTGATATACCTTGATCTACAATTTTGTATGCTCATAAAGCCTACAAATAACTAGAGAATAAGAGAGAATCAGAGAATAAGTAGTTACCTCTGGAACATAATGCAGAAGCATATTCTCGATGTTAGATTTCAAATGACTGATAATCTAGAGCAGCCAATGCTGGCTTAATGCATTTTTAGCTTCACTATACCAGTTTCTCTGAGAAACAAAGCAGAAAAAGGGTCTAAAAGCATCAATGGCATATAAACGTTTTTGAAATTAAATCTAGTCAGCAAGTGTATATGGATTTGAGAGAGAAAGAAAAAGACTTCAAATCCATGATCCAATGTCACCACCATCATCTTTCACTCAGGTTTTTGCACTAAAGTTCTTTAATCATTGTAATAATTTATGAATCATCATATAAAAACAACATATATAGAATTAGTATTTTTGTTTTACTTATATGTTTATCGAAAGTAGTCTACTCTATAGGTAAAAAGGACAAGGAATGAGATCAATTTTTGTCATCTTGAATGAGGATCAATTATGAACTCATAGAGTAGAATTATTTCCCTACAACAGTCTTATACCTTTTTTGCTCTTAAGAGTATAGCATTTTCATGCATATCAATCGTAGATGACATCGATAAATTAAGGATGCATATAGCACATGTACTACATATTAGTCTATGATACACCTTTTCTCCTCCAAATTAAGGAAGTAATGCTACAAACTTGCAAAGTAATCATGCAATTTATAATATAATCAAAGAGAATATGAACTTGTAAGGTATCTACTAAAGGAAATATCTTCTCGATTGTTTTAATTCATCAAACATTTCTAACCAGATTTAGATTTCCTTAACAGTGATATATCAATATTTACTTACAACAACAAAGAGATGTCACCTCGAGGGTCTATAGTGACACCAACACCGACGAAGTCAGTGAGCTTGTCTGCGCCGACTAGAGGGCTGACCTAGACTTTTGGTCGAAAGCCACATCCTTAGCAGCCGCCCTCACTGCCATCCTCCTTTAGCTTACAGTGGCTCTCGACCCCGTCATCATCCTCCTCTCCAAGCCGCTACAAAAATAAAATAGGTCATTAGGACACGAAAAACCCTAATTAGAGAAAGAGAAGAAGAAGAAGAAGAGGCTTCGACCTGGTGGGGGTAGCAGAGAATGGAAGCTGTGGAGATCACGTCGGGGAAGCTATTTTGTGAGGAATTCTAGGTTTAGGATTTGGATTTGGGGAGAGGGATCTTCCACATTTGAGCTTCTTACAATATTGGGGAAGAAAGGTTGAAAAATTTTATTGGGCTAGATAACTCTTTTGGTGAAATAGAGGGATGTTTGAAATTTTGGTAAATATTTTTTCATGCTCAACTGGAAACATATTTGGAACGGTATAAAAGCATACCTATATAAATAAGTTTTTTGAAAATTAAAATAAAATATATTAGGAACGTTTTTCTAATCCGGAACATTTTTGCTCTGTTCCAAAATCTAGGCACAGAAAATAAGCGTTCTAGATTGAAAGATGCATAGTGTTCCTAATTTGCCATTTTGGTGTAGTGCCATGGCACGATCAAGGCGGGAGTACTGCCTACGCGTGCCATCTTGCATGTTGTACCAAGTGAACTGGTTGCCGTAGAAGGGAATGGCGTAAAGGGGGCGGTTAGGGCAAATTGTTGAAGTCCTCCATGGCCGAATGCGGGGGGTCACGACCACCAGATTTCTCCTCTCTGCAAGAGACCGTGTTAAAATCTCCGATGCAAAGCCATGGCAACTCGTCGTGAGGAAGGAAGGGGCCCGACAGAAGCTCCCAAAGAATTTTATGCTCCGGGATACTGCAGCTACCATGGATGGCCGAAATGAGAATGCGGGACTTGAAGACGGGGTGCTCAACCCAACAGGAGAGTGCTTGGGGGGAGTCGTTGATGATGCCAAAGCAGAAATCTGCCGCGAAGAAGATCCAAATGTCGTGACAATCGGCGATCGCGGAAGGGAATCCCGGCTTGAGTTGAATTTCTTTCATTCTTTTGTGAGGTATTTTTGGTTCGATAATGAAAAGTAGATCAATCCGATACGATTTGGTAAGGCTGATGATTCGGTTCATAGTCTGTTTATTTCCAATGCCTCGAACATTTCAAGAAAGAATGTTAGGCATTAGAGGAGGTAGGGGGTTTTGCAGCTTTACGGCGGATCTCGTGGTCATCGCCGTACGCTGCCTTTGTTTCTTGGATTTCTTTTTTTCTGAGAGAGTTATTTTCGGGGCTGTTGTTGACTGGAGCCAGAGTCCGATCGGAGCGCGAGTAAACGACAGCAACAGCTGTAGGGGAAATTTCAGGGTCTTCTTACTCCGTCAGAGCGCAAAGAGGATTGTTCCGATCTAGGAAGCCGCTTCTGAGCCTGCCAAAATCTCCTGTGAGCGGGAGGACGGGCGAGGAGGAACGATGGCCGATCGAAGGAGGGCGGTGAAGCGACTGAGGACGGGGCCCTGGCTACCGTACGTTGGAGTGCGATCTGAGACCGACCGAAGACTGGACATCTGGACGCACTATTGTAGAGGAGGAGGGGGGGTGGGGCAGCAAGGGAGATAGGGGAGATGGGGGGTGTGAAGGGGAGCTATGTCGCGGCCGAAGGTAGAGGGGAAGGGGGGTTGGGGAGGCAACCGGAGGAAGGCGTCTCTGGAGAGCAATCACTCAAATTCAAGTGCTACGAAGGAATTATGGAGAGTAATGGCGAGAGAAGGGGATGAGGGGTTAGGAAGGCAATCATAGAGCGACAGCTCTGGAGCGCCATCAGCAGAATTCGAGACTATCGATCCGCTGGAATTATAGAGAGTTATGGCGAGAAAAGGGGGTGGTGCGGAGACAGAAGTAGAGAGGATGGGGGGACTCCGAGCGGAAGATGGGGGGTTGAGGGGGATCCGCGTTGTGGAGCGGGATGGGGGTGCTGCGCCGTATCGCGCTCTTTCCTGGGGATAGGTTTCTTGAGTTCTGGGTGAGTACAGAAGCAGTGTTGTAGAGAGTGTCCGCACATTTGGCAGTGTTGACAGAAAATAATACTGTTGTCGTAAACCAGCGTTTGACTGAAAGATAGATCTCCGAGTTCTATCTCTATCACTTTGGGGGCTCGTTTGTGAGGTCCAGTTCTACGCAAATCTTTGCGTAGTTACATTTAAGAGGTTTCTCGTTTCTTCGGCGATGGCCACTAGGACTCCGAAAGAGCTGGCGATCCTCTTGAGGGCAGCTGCAGGAAAGCATACTAGGGGGAGATTGGGGAGGTGATCCAGGAGGTGATGATGGTCGAATCGATCTTGGGGTTAAAGTTCGGTGACCATTTGACAATTTTGGCAAACCGAATGTCAATTTTGGTCGTGCCTTTCATCCATACTTTGTTGTAGTCCTGGTCAGAGGAGAGATGAAGAAACAGGTATTTAGGTCGAGGGGAGCTATCCGGTAAGTTGCTGACAGTCCCCATCGAATGATGGCCTCCCGAATGATAGAAATTTTAGGGCATCCGAATCCGAACTGAGAACCAAAGTTCTGCTGAAGGAAGAAGAAGGGAGCGAATCTCCTCGCAGGAGAAGGGGACCCGGATAGGGTGACCGTCCGTGGGAGGCGTCAGATTGACATCAGGCAGGACCACTTCCGCGGCCGGAAAAAGGCCAGACCTACCCGGTCAGGTCTCAGAGCGTCCGCAAAGGAGAGAGGGAGCTAGGGAGGGTTCTGGATGCCGTCGGGTCCAGGCCAGAGGGCGATCCGCGTCCCGAGGAGGGGCAACATCTTTTACAGGCCGGAGGGAGAGGGGGTCAACCATGGAGCTTGGAAGAATATCGCCGGAGGGCGGGGGAGAGGAACGATCGTCGGCTAGCGCCCATGCCAGCAACTGCCGGTGGAAAGGAGGCTGGTGCCAAGGGAGAACCCGAGCAGGCAAAGGCCTGCGGGGGGAAGGAACACCGCCGGCGACCGCCTGGGGAACCAGGGCCTCACCCAGTGGGGAGCTGTCCAAGGGGGCATCGCGAGATGCGCCAAGGGCGGAGACAGGAAAAGGGGGAGAGGAGGTAGTTCTATGTCCGGAGGGGGCGGGGGATCGGTCGGGGTGGGTTTGCCCAACCGGGAGAAGGCAGATTTTGGCTACGAGGGAGCGACCGGGGGTGTTGCCGAAGGAGCGACCGGGGGCGTTGCCGCAGCGTCGGGGCCGGGGATAGGGGGAAGGATGGACTACCACGATCGGAGAGCGCGAAAAAGATCTGGCTGTGAACGGCGACGAGGTCCGAAGGCGCGGAGGGGGAGGAGCGAGAGGTTGGGAGCCCACGTGAGGAGAGGAGTCCAGCAGGGAGCCAGACTGAGCTGGTCTAACTGCGCGAGGGGCGGGGCGAAATAGCGCTGAGCCAACAGCGCAGAACAAACTTCAAGAGGGTTGGGGCCAGACTGCGCTGACAAACTGTGCAAGGGGGGAGAGGAGGTTCCCTCGTGGGGACGGCCCACGTGCTGCGCAAGGGTGGCTCCAGAAGTCCCTGCGCAAAGGAGTACATCCTTAGTCTGCACAAAGGAGGCAGCCACGTGGGTCTCCTCAGGACCGGTGTCCACAGCAGAGGGAGTCACCCTCCCTGCGCAACCGAAGGGGAATTACTGCACGCGCAAGATGGAACGGGTGGGCCGTCCGAGGACGCACAGGCTGGAGCATCAACGCTCGGGCCCCGAGGCGCGCTCCCCCCGAGGATGCAGGCCCACATGGGAAGAACAGATGGAAAGGACGACTGCGTTCCTGAACACACTACTGGGGGGAACCGAGGACGTGCCTGTTGAGCGGGCGACGACAGGTCGATGAACGCCGGGTACGGTGAGGTTCGGCCACCGCAGAAGAGGTACGGCAGCAGTTGGGACCACCGTCAGAGGCGGAGTGACACGGTCCGAGCAAGGGGCAGAGGTGGGCGGCCAACTCAACGGGGGCGCCACCGGGGATGGACTGCCGAAGCAACGCCGAGGAGCGGTCGACCAGGGCGATGAGCGCCTGCGGCCAGCGATCACGAGAAGGGAGAAGTGAGTGGAACCCGTCCAGGGGAGGGGAGGGGGAGGTGGGCTGCCGGCCGGCGGCATCAACCACGGCAGGGGTCTGAACAACTCCTCCTCCTGAGTCGACATCCCGGCAGGGCGAGGAAGGGAGCAGAGGGATCCCTCCGGCAGGGGAACTCCGAGGAGGCGGGGGACCAAGAATCGAGGGAGGGTAGATCGGGGTGGTCGGCGTCGCCGCCCGAGGCGAGAACGGCCGGGCCGGGATTCACCGGCCGAACGAAGGAGGTCTCCCGCCTTGGGAGGGGAAGCGGCATGGTACGAGGACACGAGGCGGAGATGACCACGATGTCGGCGGAGAGGAGGGGGAGTGCGTCAGCACCGGCGGTCTGAAGGGCGGGCGGACGGAGGCGTCGGGCGGCGGAGGGTGCCAGGAGGAGAAGAGGGGAGGGGGGGAGAGGGATCGGGCATTATTATTATTATTATTATTATTATTATTATATATTATATATATATATATATATATATATATATATAACTAAAAATGAGTAAAAATATACAAAAGGATCTCTAAATAATGATAAATTAAAATAATAAGTAAATACATGTATTTACATTTTATCAAATATTTAAGCTAATACTAAATCTATTTGTTTGACAAATATTTACAAAAAATTTAAATCTAATTTAAGCTATTGAAATATATATGCACATAATTTATCATATATTTAAAAGCTACTAGTAACCTAATTTAGCAAAAATTTATACAAGGAATTTAAATTCAAAATATACTCATATATTGAGCTTATATATATTCATTTATATTTGAAAATACATTTATAATTACTATTTATACTAGTACCTTTTTATATTAATTACAAAAATATTGCCAATAATTAGTTTATAACTTATAACTACATATGTAAATAAAACTTTTTATTGCCTTTCCTCATATAACAATATATTAAAAATGAAACGTTTGACATCTAATAAAGTATAAAAATAATAATAATAAATAATTCTAATATTATCAAATATTTCCTAATCATAATTTGATAAATATTTGTACCAAGTTAGGAACTATTATTCAATGTATAAAAATCCACTAACACAATTTCTAGTTACGTATATTTCTTTAAAAAGAAAATTTTAGATAAGAAAAATATAAAACAAGCCCAAGAAATTTAAAATATATGTAAAAAAAAAATTCCAAAATATAGGGGTTTCACAGCTAGACTTGCCACCTACGCTAGAGGGGGTGCACAACGTGTTCCATGTGTCGCAGCTGAGACGGTACGTAGCAGACCCCAGCCATGTATTGGACCATTCAGCGATCGAGGTGGGGCCTACTCTTTACTATCCAGAGTAGGCAGTAGAGATTCTGGATCGTAGGGAGAAGGTGCTCCGGAACCAGGTTATACCCTTGGTTCGCGTTGCATGGAGGCATCACTCTCCAGGGGAGTCTACCTGGGAGAGAGAGGATGACATACGGGAGCGTTTTCCTTATCTCTTCGAGCCCTGAGGTATAATTTTTTTTTATGTTTCTGCATGTGATCTCGGTGTATGTTTGTTTTAATTTTGAGGACAAATTTTTTTTAAGGTGGATAGATTTGTCACCCTCAGTTTTCATGAACATGGATATTTTGGTCATTTTTCCACCTTAGAATTATTTGGAATATTATTTATTTATGATATTATTTTGGGGTTATTTGAGTCGGGTTCGAATTTTAACTCAATCCGACTTGTATCGGGGACCTGGGGTAGTTTTGACTCTAGTGGGACCTACATATTAGTTAGCCATGGCCCACATGATATTAATTTTAGTTAGTGGATAGACTAATTATTATGGATTTGGTTTGGTTAGATTAGAGTTTTTAGAATGACTAAAATAGCCCCGACTTAAACCCTTTCCTAATGTTTAATTAAATAGGCTAGTGGGGGTATTTTAGACTTTACAAATAGGGGGATTTCTTCCATGACTTGGCCGGCCCTAGCATGAGAGGGAGGAGAGAGACTTGTTATTTTTCCATTTATTTTTCTTTCTCTAGTTCTTCCCAAAATTTTAGAGAGAGTTTCCATTGATTTCTCCACCAAATCTCTTCATTCTTCCACCCAACTTCTTCTTTCTTCTCTACTCAAGCCGAGGAGGAAGCTAGCCAAGTTTGGGAGGAGTCGGAGCTCGTTCGTATCCATTCGGGATTCCTATGTGTCGATGTCGCATCGGGAAGCTTTTCTTCGATTCGATCTACCGGGAGGTATAAATCCCTTCTCCTTTTCATTTTCTCTTGCATATAGGATGATTTTTGACCCATAGGAATGACTCCCATGGTTGTGTCTCCATTTGTGTCTATTTCGTGCCTTTTGAAGACTTTTAGGTGTGTCTATGTATAGATTTGTGTCCTAGTGGAAAATCCCTATTTGGACACATGTAGATTTAATACATATTGCTTAAATGATTTATTAGAGATTAGATTCCAGATTTCTATTTAGTTTAGGGATGTGTTTTTCTATGTATCATATTGTATCGTATTAGTTATATATAAAAAAAAAAAAAAAAAAAAAATATATATCTAATATATTATATATATATATATATATATATAATATATATATATATATATATATATATAGATATATAGATTATATATAATATTATTTTTTTTTTTTTTTATTTTTTTTATTTATATATATATATATATATATATATATATAATATATATATATATATATAATATATATATATATATATTATATATTTAATACATATGTATATATAGATAACTAATACATAGATAATATATATATATATATATATATATATATATATATATTATATATATATATATATATATATATATATCTATATATATATAGATATATTTAATACAATATGTATATATAGATAACTAATACAATATATATATATATATATTAGTTATCTATATATATATATTGTATTAGTTATCTATATATACATATGTATTAAATATATATATATATATATATATATATAATATATATATATATATATAACTAATACGATACAATATATATATAGATAACTATAATATATATATATAATATATATATATATAAACTAATACGATACAATATATATATACATATTGTATTAGTTATCTATATATATATTGTATCGTATTAGTTAATATATATATATATATATATATATATATATAGATATATATATAAATATATATATATATATATATATATTATATATATATATGGTTATATAAAAAAAATATGGTTATATGTGTATTAATGTCTCTCTTATACATATGTGTATATATATATGGTGTCTAATTTATATGTGTGCAATGACATGTAGTCATGTGTATTTCCTTTGTGTTCATGTGTGTGGGGTTCGACCAAGGGAGAGGGAATGTTGGATTGGGTGTGTATGTGTGAGTTTGTGTATAGGAGGTGTTTGAGAAAATGGTTGAGAGTGTGGTGTGTGTGTTTATTTATGAGTGGTGATTATGTGTGAAGAGGGTGGGGGATCAACCAACAAGAAATCAGCCATAGCAGTAGCAAATAGGTATCAGTCCCCACAAGGGGGGACTGATTTAAGCAGCAGTACAACTGCTGTTGCAGCAGGAAATGGGAAGGAATGGGCAGCCTTTGACAGCCATGTAAACCCCCAATGTTCAGCCCAAATTAGCCTTCAACTTAACCCACAAACCAGCCCATTGTAACCCCCTTGTATCAGTCCAACAAGTCCCCAAACAGCCCCTTTGTAGCAGTCCCCACAGCCATGGATTAGCCTTAAATGGCAGTCCCAAATCAGCCTTAATTCAGCCTACAAACACCCTCCATTCAGCTCTCATTGGCAGCCCATGGTTCACCTATTTAACAGCCTTAGAGTTCACCTCATTTCACCCCTTAGCAGCCCACTAACACAACATCATATGACAGTCTCAAACCAATCCATGTTGGCCTATATGGCAGTCCTATAGCTGTCCCATTGACAGCCATTGCTGTCCCAAACCAGTCCTTAAATCCTGTACCAAAACCAGCCTATAGGACAGCCCCTATAGCTGTCCTTAACAGTCCATGACAGGCCCAAAATTCAGCCTTAACCTGTCTCTTAACAGCCTAGTGTGTGTGTGTGGTGATCCTCTATGTATAGCTAGTAGCCTATAAGTGTTAGAGCCTATATGTGACCTTGTGAGTGAGTAAGTGAGTGAGCTTGTGTGTGGGTGATTAGTTAAGTTAGAATAATATTTCAAGGGTAAGGTAATGTTGGAGGAATTAACATGTGTATAAGATGATCTAGATGACCTAGGTACTAGGATTTCATGGTAGGTAATGTTAGTATAGGATAGTATCTAGCTATCCTAGGAAACCTAGGCTAGTTTCCTAGGTTAGAGTGGTATGTGCAAGGTAATCGGGATTACCTTGGTAGGGTAATG
>JANAVB010017264.1:0-37486 GCA_029216955.1 Iris pallida
TCTCAGCCGTCGCCTCGGGTTCTGTGCAAGAATAGCAGCAAATAAGACCAAAAGATCATCATTAATCTTTTCGGTTACCGAGGCATCATCATCATTAACTGAGAAGAGCATGCGCCCGAACAGGCATGCGCCCAGAAATCATGCGCCCTGACCTCTATGCTTCTTATTCAAAGTATTCCAAAACTTATTCAAAAGTTTTAAAAACTTTGAAGGGGGTCTTGTAGAAGCATGGAATTTCACAACCAGAAAGCCCATGCGCCAGACACTACATGCGCTAGAACTCAGACGAAGAACTTCACAGTAAAGTCAAATAAGTATAGACATTTGAAGAAGGACTTTTTATTTATATATAAAAGTCTATTACACGTCTAGAAAAGGTTGTACAAAGGAGAATTTCTACAAAAGAAAGATCCTAGATCTACAGCCAGCGGCCACCATGCGCCTCCAGATAGGCGCAGCGGCCACCATGCGCCTCTAGATAGGCACAGCAGCCACCATGCGCCTTCCGATAGGCGCAGCAGTCACCGTGCGCTGTCAGTTAGGCGCAGCAAATACCATGCGCCTCCATCCAGGCGCATCCCATCATCTCTTCAGCAGCTCAGTTATGTGCATCCCTTCAGCCAAATTCTTCCAGCCAGGCTCACCTGGCCGAGCAGAGCCCAGTTATGTGCCGCTCTTCCAACCAGGCTCGCCCGATAAATGCTTCGATACACAAAGCATTTAACCCTCTGGCTGGAACCAAGGAAGAGAAGAGCACCGCAAATGCTGTGGCCAGGGGAGGCTTCGAAAGAGCCTCCAAAGCCGAAGGAAGACCGTGATCGAAACCGCGGCTAAAGGAGCAGCTTTCGACACGGTCAAAATGGGGAAACCCCACTTTGTAGGAAGAGAGAGCCTTGCACCGCCATTCCGATCTACGGCTCTTCCGGAATAACGGAGACGAGGCTCGAGCATCCCTATCTTTGGATGCAACAGGCACCTTCCGCCTGCCTCAGAAGCCCTCGACTCCGTCTTTTGGATGTAACAGTCACCTTCAAGTGCATCAAAGACAACACAGCGTCTCATTTTTCACCCTCGGGAGCACTTCGTCAACAGAATGCACCCGCATGTTCAAGTTCATGTTGGAAGTACGTGAGGGAATGAGAAGCAAACCTTCTCTCCATGCCACTATTTATAGGCCGGGCAGATCAAACCCACGCGCCAAGTGGATGGCCCTCCGAATTCCGTGCAATGAATTTACATTAAATGGATGAACCGGACGCATCGAATTCAGCCAAACGGCTATTTATAGCACTCGAAGAGCGAGACAGCCGCATCATTAAAAGACATGTCCGATGCGCCAGCCAGACAGCGCATCACACGGACGCGCCCCTCGGCATCAGGCGCATCACACAGACGTGCCCTACAGTACTCGGCGCATTATAGAGGGTACGTCCCCACACATCTCCATACCGAGTGGAACGCCAACCGACGCGCCCACTCAGCTGTCCATCGAACGTCACCAACATTAAATGCTGAACTGACAGAGTTGGCAGCACGCCTCCCAAAGTCTGAACAGTTGACAGCTTTATTCAGAAAACGAAGCTTCGGCAACGTCAGCATCATCATGACTCTATTCCGATGGCTACTGCCACGTGGCCACCCGCATGCGCCTCTACGGCCATGCGTCCACACCCGCATGCGCCTCTACGGCCATGCGTCCAAACCAGCATGCGCCTCAAAAGCCATGCGCCTCAGACCCTTCACTGATCCCTAAAGACAGAAAAAGAGTCTCCGGTTGAAGTTTTGCATGCGCCTCAAAAGCCATGCGCCCCAGACTGATCTCTGATCCCGAAAGACAGAAGGAAGGTCACCTGCATGCGCCTCAAAAGGCATGCGCTCTAAATGGTTTATAACTCCTAAAGGTTATGAGCCGCAGCCTCCTCCTGCGCCCAATCCAAGGCGCAGCTCACCAGATCACTCCTCTCCACCAAATCCGAGATCTTCGAACCATGAGACGACGACACATGTCCTTTGACTCAACTCATC
Source organism: Iris pallida (assembly GCA_029216955.1). Taxonomy (NCBI): domain Eukaryota; kingdom Viridiplantae; phylum Streptophyta; class Magnoliopsida; order Asparagales; family Iridaceae; genus Iris; species Iris pallida. The sequence continues at coordinate 2,026 of JANAVB010017264.1, forward strand.
CGAGATTTCAGCAACGGAAAGATCTTCCCTCTGCTACGTGCCGGCTCACAACAGCAGTATGAAGAGTTCTCCCCCTCGATCAGGGCGCAGCATCCATGCGCCTCCATCAGCAACCTCCACGTGGCGTCCCCATACCGGCGCATCCTACATGCGCGCATGAGCAGCCAGCCTGTAAAACTATAAATAGAAGGATCATCCCCTTCACACACACACAGAGACTCAGAACACAAGACTCACAGAGAATCCACGACAGAGAATCACCGGAGAGGCAGTTCTAGACACTCAACGTCTTCCACCTCTCAGCAAGCTCCAGCACCCAGAGCAATCAACACCTTCAGAGAACCGATAACCGCCGTCAGCCGGTCAACGGAGTCAACGCATTACTACTCGCTCCATTGGCACTAAGGACCCAGCTTAAACAAAAGTGTACTCCTAGGACTACATCTAAGTCCTATATTGTATCACTGTTATGTTTGTATTAAGATTTCAATCAAAACAATTTTAATGGCAAACAGTTACCAACCCAACAAATCGTGGCTACAAAAGAGCACAATACTTGGACACACAACAAGTTAGTTGCCAACGTGCAAAACCAGAGGCCGAGATTTGTTCAACCGAAAAATAGAATTCAAGTGGATCATGTCCTTTAGGAAGTTGGTTTTGCTTGTGTGTTAGCAACCACACAGTCAACAGCTATTGCTCAGATGAAGGATTGAGCAGAGTTTTGCTGATGTAGGAGAGAAAAATAGAAAATTTGGACAGTATTTTTCATACAGATTATTCAACAAATAAGAATGAAATGAGTATATGTAGCCATGTCCCAAGCAATAAATTAGCCGTGAAGGCCATACATGGGTTGTTTCCTTTTGGGAAAATAAAAGGGCAATTAGTATCAACAATATTTAAGAGTAAAAATGGTCAGAAAATTAATGATGAGCAAAAAGTTTTTTTGGGCCTGAACCATTAGTAGAATTAAAATCGACATTCGACAGGCCAGTTACCGAACCGGGTCTGGTCGGACGACGACAACGGTGCATGAATGTGGTCCACAAGGCTAGTCCATAACCAACTCCTAAGATAGAAGAAGTAATATATAGACAAAGAGCAGCAATGGCCTATCCGAAGTAGGAAAAGAAATATATACTAGTAAATGTACGTGTTTTGCACGTATAATAATATATAATAAGAATATTATTCAATTATAATCAAATATCTCTTCTAACTCATGTGGTTAAGGTGGGATGTATTCTTCTTATTTGGTTGAGTTTGATTTCCTATGTTGAATATGTATAACAAACTAAACTTTTTAAACAATTTTTTACATAATTTAATTTAATTTTTTATAAATAAAATGGATCATGATATACATATGGTTTAGACGGCTCACTATTGAGCCATTTTGAAGCCTCATTATTATATAGTAGAAGATATAGACAAAGAGGGGTTATGGACTAAACAAATGAAAGAAGTTGGTTTTTTTCCATTAAGAAATACAACATATAAATGGTTCTAAATGTCTGTTTTAGGTGGAGAGTCGAAAATAAAAAAAAATTTAGTTTCATGAATTATTTAATTAAATAGTTGGAGAGATAAAAGAGGTCATGTTCTAGAAAGAAAGTAAGCGGGACAACAGAGAGAACACATCATCGATTTCGTATATTTCAAACTAAAATTGAATTATTAACTGTGTTCAAGTGCTTTATTTTTGTGTGTGTGTGTGTGTGTTTATGCTATATTCGTGTCCTAGAGAGAGTAGACAATGATTCTTTGACTGGAATGTTTAGGTACCTATCAATCGTCTATGGAATTCATCTAAAGAGGAAAGCAAGTATTTAGCATTTCAATCGGCTATGGAATTACATTCGGCAGCCGATGTTTGTTTGTCGTGATTCATCTAAAGATGAAAATACGGCAAAAGAAGCAGCCAGAAACATGTTCCGAAAAGCCACTGTTTCCTCGTAGGGAGTCTTTGGAAGTTGGATAGTGATGGCAGCTATAGTCCCAGAGGCATTGGCAAGAGCAGTGGTGCTAAACTCGGTTATATAGTGTTATATATTCCCACAGAAGCACTGAGAAAAAAAAACTAAAAAGGAATAAACAGGTGGGTAAAAATTTCATAATCAACATATGGAGGTAGATTAAAATTTCAACCATACTGATTACATTGATGACTTCTTATTTATAAAAAATTACCAACAATAAAAATAGAACAAAATAATCTAAGATAATAATAATATAATTAAGAAAGATTCTCATTACCATGATAATTGATATGGATGACTTGGAGGTTTGAATTGATAAACTTGAATCTTGAACTTGTAATTTGTTTGATCCTCTAACATCTCCATTCAAACTATGCGTGGTGGTCATGCATAGTTTGTTACCTAATAATTCCATATTAGTTCATCCCCCATCTTGAGCTTGTTTGAGAGAGAGCATCTTAGACTTGTTTGAGAGAGAGCATCAAGTTTATTCACCATCTTTTCTATCTTTTATTTTGCTTGGTATTGCTTTTGAGAGCTTCCCACACAACATGCAGTGTTCCGATTCCACTCACGAAGAAGACGATCACTACAAAAATATTGATATTTAGCGACAGACATTTCCATTGCTAAATACGTATTTTCCGTCGCTAAATATGTTTATCGACGGATTACCGACGGAAACTGAACGTCGATAAATATGACGTCGCTAAAACAAATACGTCCGACGGAATCACAGACTAAATATAGCGACGGATTAGCAACGAACTATAAACGTCGGCAAACACAACGACATATTAGCGACGGATTATTGACATTTTTTTATTGTGCCAAAATACCAAAATTTTCAGAAGCTCAGCGGCGAAAATTTTCGTTGCTGACCTGTCTGATACGCTTTTGCTGTGAGACAGAAAGTTAGCGACGAAAATATCCGTCACTAAACCGTCGCTAACTTGAAAATATTTTCAGATTTTCGTCGCTAATTAGTCGGTAGTTAGTCGCTAACCTGCAAATTTTTCAAACTTCCGTCGCTGGTTAGTCGCTAAATTTCTCATTAATGCCAGGCTAAATTGTTCCAGCTTTGCTCAAACCTGTGAATATAGATATACATTACTCAAATGATATACAATAAATATAACCCCAATATATACAAAATTAACCCAAGCACCAATATATACATTACACTGAAGTCCAATTGTCTATCCAAACAACTAAAACAGATACAAATTCGTCCAGCAGTCGCAATATAGTACATATATACAAATATGTTCAACAGTACATAAACTTATTGATCAACCCCTAAAGTTCATACAAACTCATCGTCAAATACAACAAAAAAACAAAAATCAAATTGACGGTGGAGGAGTTGGAGGAGGTGGCGGAGGCATAGCCGGCCATCCGCATGCATATAACTGCCCCATGACCAAAGTGACGATCCGTTGTACGTCCTGGGCAGGAACTTCTGAAAGAGTCGATGGCACGACAATAGATACTGTGGTCGGAGGAGGAGCCGGTGTAGTAGGCGTTGTGGTCGGAGGAGCAGTCGTTGCCGGAGGCGCTAAGGTCGAAGCTGGAGCCAGTGCAGTGGCAGCAGGAATCAAACCTGTTGTGCTTAGAACTTCGCTCATCTGGCTCACCTGATCCTGTAGGTCCACCAAAATCTGTATAATCTGCCGTAAAGTGTAGGCGTCGACAGTATCGTCGGTCTGTGGAGATGGAGGTAAAGATAGAGGAGCTCTGAAATAAACGGACTACTGGGATGCCAACGATCTGGTACCGTACACGCTGCCCCTTTTCCCTCTACCGATGGCTTGTATCCACAAGTCGTTCCTCACAGCCGATGTCGTTGGCTGACTAGTCCCAGCTCCCACCTCGGCAGTCCCTCCCTCATCGACCACTCTCTGAAGTCGCATACGTCTCCTATATTTATATAGGTGAATGGATTTAGAGTTAATATTGGTATTTTAGTTACTATTAAGTATTTTTATGGTTACTTTCTCATACGTCTCCTAAACTATTCTTTGATTTATAATGCTACTTAGGGTTATGATTCATAAATATAGTTAAGTACGAAAAGACAAAGAAGAAATGTAATTAGATATAGGACTTGAAAAACTTACATAGGCTTTGGTCGTCCGATTATCTACGAGCTTCCCATCCTTCTTTCGCTTATGGGTACGGTCGAAAACTTTAGAAAAGTCTACGGCGTTCGGATGTCCGCCTGCCCTAGCGACCTCCTCGCACTGTAACAATTAAACATCAATTTATAACTAAATATTAAAATTAAACAATCGAAGAAATAAGAAATAATCCTCACCAGCCGTCGATAATGTTCTGAAATTGGGATGGATCCACCCGTGTGGTGACCACCCTTAGCACAGGAAGCCTTCGCCTTCTCACACTTGGCTTTATATAGGCCGGAGTGTCCATCTTCTTCTTCATCTCCTCCCAGAATTTCAACCACTCCTTACGAAGAGCACTATTTAGTAGAGCCAACGCCTTCTAGTTGTTGACCATATCCCTCAACCTCTTGCTAGCGACGGACTTGTAGCACTTCTGTATTGCCTGATCTCTGTGCGCCGGCCACCAGTACAACTTTTGCAAATAAGGTCAAATAAAAATAAATGAGCAATTATTGGAGTATATGTTGTAAACAAAGACAATATTATTTAGACATACCTCAAGCATATCGAGCCAAATGAATCGTCTATCAAGTGGGATGTCCCCGAAGTTCAGATAGGGACCATAGAATTGACGACGCATCAACTCCCTCAAATCTCTACCAGCTTGAACCGAAAAGAACCTGGAATAAACAAAACAATGTACAATTAGATAATAAATAGAGTATGAATAAATGTGTCTACTGACACTTACATACTTACGTCGTTCCATCGGCCCACAGCTCGGGACGAGTGATGTTGGCTGGACGCTCTGGCAGAGTAGGAGGGTCTGCAAACTTGTCCAAGTCCAACGTATCATGTTCGATACCAATATATAATGTGCTTGTGTCCAATTCCAATGTATCTTGTCTATACGTGTCCAACAGTACCAAAATCTAAATTTATATTGTCCTCCCCAAACAAATACAATAACTTAAATAAAATAGCAATGTGGTATAGGGTTTACTTTCAACGGATGAAAATGGTCTGAATGGAGTTGGAGGAGGGGGCATATGCTCGATGTAGGAGGGACGGAGAGGGGGGGCAATGAGGAGGGTTGACGGAGAGGGGGACGGAGAGGTGGGGTTGTAGAGGGGCGGGGGTTGGGATCGGCGGAGAGGGGGCTGTAGGGGGTTGGCGGAGAGGGGGGCTGTAGGGGGTTGGGGGTCGGCAGAGAGGGAGGTTGAAGGGGGGAGGGGGTTGTAGGGGGGCTGTAGGGGGTTGGGGGTCGACGGAGAGTAGGGTGGCTGTAGGGGCCGGAGGGGGGTTATTGAAGGGGACGGAGAGGGGGGCGGCTGTAGAGGAGGCGGTCGGTAGGATGAGGCCGGAGGATGAGAGGGGGTCAAGAGGATGAGGAGGACGCCGGAGGAGGACGCCAGAGGCCGGAGGACGAGAGGGGTCGGGAGGAGGAGAAGAGTTTTGAAGGAAATTTTTAGATTGGGTAAAATTTTGAGAATGAAAAAAAATGTTAATGTTCAACTTTTACAGCAGCTCAGCGACGAAAATTTTCGTCGTTATGTCGTCGCTAGTATATTAGCGACGAACTAGCAATGGACTAGCGACGTTTAGTTATACTATATTTTACATAATAAATCAGTCGCTCGTTAGTCGGTAATCCGTCAGTAAATAGCGACCATTTTATTTTCGTCAGTAAGATCAGTCGATAAAATACAGTATTTTGTAGTGGATCAAATCTTTGCCAAGTAATGAAATCATGATGTGTAGGATTGTTTGGATTTGAAATCATGATGTGTGAGATTGTTTGGATTTGGAGTGTTGGATGTTTAAATTTGGTGTGATATATCAGTGGGATTATTTGGATTTAGTGTATGGAATGTTTGGATTTGATTTTGGTGCGAAATTTTCTGTATCGGTAGGAGTTGAGATTGTTTGAATTTTGTGTGTGGTGTAACTCCTCTTTCCGAATTTTTTAAAATATTTTTTATTATTTATTTGATTTAAATGGTGATTTTTAGATTTTTATAAATAATTAGTTAGTTAATTATTACGATAGATGACCTTAGCCATGGTTAAGATTTGGAGTAAAAGTGACTAGAAATTGTGGCACGGATAGTGCAATGGCGTGCTTTGACTAGTGTATTAGCCCTGGTAGGGAAGGCCGAGCCATAGTAATGTTTTAACTAGAAAAACCAGGCCAAATTGCGACTTAACCCTTACCAAAGATTTATTTATTTATTAATTATATTATTGAGTTTTTAGGGAAACCGGTTATACCATTTTAGTCCGGACTGGACCCGAATTGAGCCCAAGCCCATGTAGGCATCTAGTGTACAAAAAGATTCCATGTAAACATATTTTAAGTAGATGCAATGTCGATTATCAGATATTGTATTTCGTTATTGTTATTATTATTATTGAGGATATTATTATATAATATTATTTTATTATTATTGGTTATATTATTTTTGTCAAATAAATATTATTATATATAGTCATTAGGAATAGATAATATTGAGGTTTATTTAGATTTTATGGAGAATATTATATTAGTATATATAGGAATATATAGATATATGGATGCCTATTAAATAATTGTAAATATATACTCTCATTATTAATTATAAAATAAAGTAAATATATATGTATATTTATATAAGTATACGCATATAAATGTGTATATATATTATATATGTGAGTATGTATATATAAATATATATTGTATACGTGTGTATATGTATGTATATATAAATATATATTGTATACGTGTGTATGTGTATGTATATATATAAATATATATTGTATATATATGTTTATACTTGGAAGAGAATACAAGCCCAACCAAAGAGAATCCCAGTCCAACCAAAGCAGCCCTGGGCCCATCCTGAGCGGGCATCCCCTGCTAAACACCAGCCAGAGCCCCCCTTGGTAACACGTGCACGCACGTATATATACGAGAGAGAGGAGAGTTTCTCAAAACCCTAACCTACGCCCCGACGACCCATATACCTGGTTGCACCCCCACGCGCGCGCGCACCGCCCAGAGCCACCCTGGCCGGCCGAAGCTGCCGCGGCAGCAGCGAACAGAGCAAGGCAGCAACAGCAAGGTATGCCACTTTGCAACCTTGTATATCTCCCGATTCTCGATCAATTTTCGATCTGTAAAATAATTTGGATAGCCCTCATAATCGACTAGTAGCCCTGTTACCTGGTCCATACTGAACTGGATGGGATTCGAGAAGAAATCGAATCACAAAACCACGAAAAGCTTGTCCAAACTGAACAGAAAATTCGATCCAGACACACTGATTGGAAGGCAAATATCTGCTAATCCATGGCAAATTTTCAAAATTCATTTGATCAGACCTATGGAAAATCTATAGGAGATGGAAACCCCATTATTGGTTTAATTTCTAGTTGTGTATACAGTATAGGAAATCATAGGAAAGATCGAGAAAAACCTATGAAAACAGTTTTTGAAAACTTGAAAAATCCTTCGATACGACGTGCGTCCCGCCAATCCGGGCGACGAGGTCTCAAACCGAAAGCATTGAAAGGTGCGTAACGGCTTTGTGGACGTGTGGGCTTTGACGGAATTCAAATTGGTCGCGTGTGCACGACGAATTTGATGCGTATCCGTCGAAATTCACCGTATCGATCTCTTTGCAAATTTCTTAATTACTTTGTGCATGTTCGTCAGATCAAGACAAAATTTGGGCCAACAGGACCGTATCATTTTTCTGGTCATGTATGCCAAGTATGGTCCAATTCTGAGATAGTTGATCGGATCGCAGTTTTGCGGGCCCCACGATCTGATTCAACGGACGATTTTGTGCACGGCCCACCGGAATCCACAATTGGACATACCTTGGGTTCGTATCATCAAAACGAATCCGTAGACATATAGTTTGATGACTTTAGAAACAATTGACTCTGACACGATTTTCGGTGCAAAGTGGGTCCAATGGCGGACACCATTTTGGCACAAAATTATCGTTTTTCCCCTGTGTCCAGAATTGGACTTAAGGATAGGCAATCCCAGCTAATTTGACTATTCTGACAACGTTGGTAATATTTATTTCAGCTTTCGAAAACAATTGTGATGATTTGGACTCTATGGCTTAGCAGTTGACTATATTTTGTTGGACCTGCGTGCAACCTCCAGGCAAGATACCTTGCCTCCCTCTATAGTTTATTTACATGCATATTTCTATTATTATATAGTTTTACTAGTTGATTATTGACAGGTGATTTGTACATTGTGCATGCTAGTATATCTATATATAGTTCTTGTTCATAGTTAATTTTGTAGTTCATATTGGATTGGTTCTCTCGTGTATCTTGATTGGGTCGTGTCGTGTCATCACCTGTACTTGGACTGAGTCGCATCGTGTCATAGTATGAATAAGTCATAACGAAACTATTGTACCTTGAATTCTTGAAGCTAACCTATGAGCCCACACCAGGGGCGAGGGTTAGTAGTTATTGGTATCTTGATTTCGTGAAGCTAACCTGCGAGTCCACACTAGGGGCGAGGGTTAGTAGTTATCTGTTCCGCACCTGCGAGTCCACACTAGGGACGAGGGTGATTCTTGATGCTAGCCTGCGAGTCCAAACTAGGGACGAGGGTTAGTAGTTGTTCCAAACCTGCGAGTCCATACTAAGGGCGAGGGTTTGAGTATCCATTGATCTCGTGACATGTTTTCTCTTGTTCTCATCCAGCAGTTCATTTATGCGTAGTGGTTCTTGTACCCGTGTTCATGATTATTCTGTCAGTAGTCAGTTGTCATGATTTTGTCTCTTTCTCTGTTTAGACCCTGTTTATATTTTATTGCATGATAAACAGCTAGATAGGCATGTTTTTATGTATCTTGCTATGTCCCCTGAGGACCTGATGATCTCTTCAGTTAGCTGATTGCACGAAGTTAGTTAGCGGCTCATAATGGTAGTGATTACACCTGCAGGAATACAGATATTTACTTGTGATATTTTTTTATTATCCTCTTGTGCTTTATATTCCATACCATGATATATTCTGCTTATTTTATAGACTCATATCATTCTTGGTGTCTAATCGAACAATATGCTAATGGGCTGCAGATCATGACCCATAATTGTTCATTTATGTTTCATATTCTTATTGTGGATTGAGATATAGATTGTATTGCCATAATTTGGCAGTATACCATAGCCTTGACAGCGTTTACATATTCGAGTCGGGCTGGAGTCCGCTTGATACGTAGCTGGTGTAATGCCCCGCTCTGTACGACGCATTACGCTGAAGCGTTGACTCAACGAGTTGCGTTGCCCGAATGAAATGTATCGATGCGAATTGATACGAGAGTTACGTTTTTCCGAGCAAGGCATCGAACTAAGTCGATGTGAAGAGTTGCCGTGTCCCAAAGAATGTATCGAGTGAATCGATGCGAAGCGTCGCGTTGCCCTGAAGGATGAGTGCGTTGAATCGGCTCGAAGATTCTAAGAAATCGAATCGACCAAGGTGCAAGTCCGAATCGATGCAAGTATTGATTTTAGTTGGTTTGGTGTGCAGGTTATACTTTGACGCAAAAAATATTAGAGGTCGATCTTTTGCCATATTTAATAAGGGGTCCGCGAAATCAATTCGTCGCCTTGCGACGGGCTGAGACTTGGACACGCTAAGGCAAATTGGACGTATGATTCAATGAAGCACGAAGTGCTCGAATGGCTGAGTCAGGAGAGTGGCCGTACAACAAAGTTATAAAATCGAGCCGCATCGGCTCGACGAAACGATAAGGCGAATCGACTCAAGGTGGGAGGATTGACTTCTTTTTACTCCTTCATGCGATAAGTCAAATATATCATTGTATGCTAAGTTAACCTATCGACGCCACGGGCGTGGTCCGATCGGAAGTAAATCGTAGTGTGAGTCGAACACTAAGTTAGAACAATTGAAATGAAACGTGCATCATATGCACGAGTCGCTATGGGACATTGGATATCGCGAAGGCGAGCGCCTCAGTGCGCAAGCCGCAAGAACATGGGATAACTGTACTCGGCGAGTGCCTTAGTGCACGAACCATACCGTGCCTTCGCGCACGAGTTAGAAAGGCTAGAACATTGAAAGACAATAGGCGAGCGCCCTAGAGCGCAAGCCCCGAATATTGAACGCTAAGTTATAGAACATCAGAATACGGTTGAAACGTACCTACGTGTACGAGATAATAAAAAGATGGCTTCGTTGCGAGATAATACAGTTGTGGTATGAATGTGGCAGAACTGTCGGATATGACATGGTGCCTCGAAAGGTGTTCGAGACCTTCGGGTCGTTCAGTTGACGAGCATTGAGTTGAGGTACGATGCCATTGAATCATTGAAAGGAAGTATGAAACGTAAGAACACAGAAAGTTAACGGAAGAAATACGAGATGATAAAGTCTGAGTCTCGGACTCAAGACTATATTTTGTCGTTTGAATTTGACTGCTTGAATAATAAGGGCGTTGCATGGTCGACTGGAATAGACGAGAGGTAAATTGTGATATCTCCCGTGCACGGGTGTTTCCCCCAAACGGTTAAATGCCGGAGCGCCCCGGAACCGCTTGGCCTAGGAGGGATACGAATAATCTTTGTAGGCGCACATCCTTAAGTCGAGTAGCTCTCGCTATTGATGGGAAAAGCCACAAATGATGGTATGCAGCGGGAACGTTTCGGTTGTTTGGGACAGCGACCCAACTCGTGAAACGCCGGGCAGCCCGACCAAATATCGAGAAAAGAATGAGAGAAAAGAAAGTAAGAAACTCTTTTAGTCCATTCCGGCACGGATACGCGAACGGCCTTCATATAGCTAAGGAACGATGGGTTGAAAGTGTAGGCGCATATGCGTCCCGCATATAGATCCTGCTTAGAGATTCACATATAACATGACAGGGAAGGAATGGGGCGTATTCACCTTACGTCGATGCAAGGGCGAGTGCGTCAACTTGGTAAGAAGTCGCGCCACGAATCAAACACGAGATTGCTTGTCTGCTTGTCTATTTTAATTCGAATAACATGCTTGCCATGCTAACATGCTTTACGCTTTCGAATATGCCATGAAATTGACCCTAAGGAGAACATAGCAAGATCATAAGCTAAGTTGTATGATTCAACATAAATATTACAATGTCGGTTTGAAAAGAAGATCTTTGCATCAGTACATGCGAGGACGAACGTACTGATCCTCCACCAGCTTCATGCAGGGTACAGGGAATGGATGGCTCACAGCAAAACGTTGCTTGAACGCATTGAGGCTTGGAAATGCCGAAGCGTATTAAAGCGTGCGATCGCATTGACGCTCGGACTATGCAACAGGATTGATACGGCCGAGATATAGAAGGTATGATGTATGGAACGGTGAAATCCTTTATGGACAAGAGAGAACCTGAGTGTTGTAGCCAATCTGGCATATATTGTTAGGCTATCGAAGGCCTTTGTAATCTCAGTTTCGGATATCAATAAAGAGAATTGTTTTGTATACTCTATTTTCCTTTCGTTGTTAATATCGAATCAAAAGATAACCATTTGAGAACTTGTCATCTTGCCTTGCACGAGCGCAACTCCAGGCTCGTGCGGCATCACGCCCCCTGCGAGGACGATAATTCGGGTGATTCCGGGCCAGGACGTGATAAATTGGTATTAGAGCTCTAGGCTCAATTTCCTCTGGACGCTCACTTCATTATAATTCTAAAAGTTGCCCACCACCACTTGTTATCACTCTTGACTCTACTCGATGCCGCACTGGATGTTCTATACAATAAGTCTAATACAAATCGTGAAATTTTGCCGCATGTGTTTTAGAAATTTCATGATGTTTGCTAAGAAAGTCGCGAAGGGTATATTGCATTGAATGCAACGAGCCGTAAAATATTAGTTGCTGTAAGTGCAACAAATTGTGAAATACGATTTGAGATGTGTTGCAATATAACATATTGAATGAGAAATAAAATGATGCACGATGTGCAACGAGTTAATTGTGAATATGCGTTAAAATGAAAGTGATAAGCCAATACCGAATGTGTTGAACGGATTTGGGCATTGACTTGGAAAGTCGGGAATAAATTGTTGCACGATGTGCAATGCGTGTTGGAAGTAAAATTATTGCACGTGGTGCAACGCATATCAAATTAATCGTTGCACGGAGTGCAAAGGAGATTAAAAATAAATCGTTGCACGAAGTAAAATAAAATGTCAGAAATAAATCGTAGCACGATGTGCAACGCATATCGAAAGTAAAATTTATTGCACGGGGTGCAATGCATATCTAAATAAAATTGTTGTACGAGATGCAACGGAAGGAATTGAAATCGTAAATCGATAGAATGAATCTTTCGATTGCACACCAAACTTATGTTGGCAAACGAAAACATTGACCGAGTTGTGTCGTACGTGATTTAATCAAAGTTACGGTTGTGATCAAGCACGATCACTGCGGACATCGTGAGTCGGAAGAGATTGTCGGTTTATACTAAGTATAGTGCGAGGGAAATAACTTGATTTCGAGTGGTATATGCCATACCATGTAGGTGATGAATGACTCAATTCCGAGTGGTATATGGTATATCACTTATGCGATGAATTACATCGATGCGTTGTGAGAATTGCGGAAGATTTTTCTGCAACGGACGGGAAAGTACCGAGACTCGATTGAAAATTTGTATGACGGTATGTTGATGCAAGTGTTCTTCGAAAATTGGTTGGGACGATAAGGCGAGACTCGTATCAATGAACGATACGTCGGACGGAAGTTATAAGTTGGTCGGACGACCGAGACTAGCGAAACGATTATGCCTTGACGCAATAATCGGATCGACGAGAAAGGGAAAACTTGAACTTACAAATGAGTTGCACGACTTACGATCTCGATAGAAATGTTGGGCGAGACGAATCGAATCGCACGACTTGTGATTTCGATAGAAATGTTGGGCGATGCGAATTATAATCGAATCGCACGATGTGCGACTTCGGTGAAGAGTTGGTTGACGCGAGTAATCGTGCCTAAGAAATAGTTGGTTACGTTACGGCGAGACTCATTTGAGTACGACTGAAAAATATGCGAAACTTAGAGGGCGAGAGATCGTATGACTTGAGGGTTCGATGTTGGATAATCGGTAACTCAGTTACGCGGTCAAAATATAGCGGGATACGGCAAATCGGAAAATAAGTTGATGCGTATGGAAAAGTTTGTTGCGAACTTGGACGTATGCAATGCAAGTTGTCGATGTTGAAACGGATTCAAAGTTGACCCTTATGCTATCGAAATTGATACGACGTATCGAGATCGATACGTAAGGAAACGTAAGCACGATGTGGAAATACAAAATGGAGTGCGCCTTGCGCTATCAAAGTTTTGTAAATAATAATACGAGAATGAAACGAACTGGTTGATCATGAACTCCGTGATTGATCAAGACGAGACTATAAGTCATCGACGATTGCTCGATGCATATAGTATCTCGTGTGTCGACCGCAAATAAGATAGACCTGAACTCGATACGAATAGATATTTCGTAAATTTGCAAAATCATCGACGGTAGTGCATGACTTTACTCGGAGGATAGTTGCGCATCAGTTGTGCCGATAGAAACAGTTTTGTCTGAAATTGGGTAGTCGCGTAGAATCGTCGGAACGTGATTTGGCTCCAAAATAAGATATATATAGCATGGTTCGCATTAAAATGTCCTTCGGTGATGATCCACAATTATCGAACGTAGCTTCGGGGCAGCTGACCCTAGAAGACTTGACCGCCAAATCAAATTAAATGCTGCAGATCGTAAGATAACCCATGCGATATCGCATATGAGATTGTACCGATAACAAATATAACACGGTGCATATTGACGATAAGTCTAGGCGATCGAAAATTGTTGGAACAGCTTTCGATTGAGAATGATGTAGTTAGATTTTGAGTATTCGTCGGATGAATGCTCGAATGGTTATGTTGGTCGACGATCAAACTAGAAATTCACCAACGAACTTGGTGATTTGGATAGGCGATTGCGAGAATCGTTCTATGCACGAGAGAGAACGATAAGGGAATGGCTTACGAGTCATGTTGTTAGATTTGGATTCCCCTTGCAATTGAGCTTGCGTGAATCAAACTATATTCGCTGTTGCGAGATGGATAAGTCGGGAATTTGGCTAGTGAATTTCCTACTCGATAGGAATCGAACGTGAGGCGTATCGTAAAGACCTTCGTGTCAAGGCGATCGTTGCCTTGAGCACCGTCGCCTTGATGTAAACTTTCGTGTCAGATAGATTGTGGCCTTTGTGCAATGTCAATTTAAAGTTGCGTCGAAAGAAGTTAAGCAGGGTGTCTAGGTAAGTAACCTAGCGGGCGTAGCCCTGAATGTTGATGCATTTGCAAGTCAACGAAGAAAATCGTAATCGAGATAAGTGCATAGCAAGACTTCGGAAATAGTTGGGTGGCGACTTTGAACGCAAGGCGTTACGGAGACTCGTTGCGATTGGATGCGCGACGGCTTGACGCGACGCGTAGAATTGATAGTCCCGATGAAACTTACAAAATGAGAAATGCGATTTTTAAATCGCATCGGGTGCCTTAACTTTTGTTGGATGATCGCGTGTGTATCAATATGCATATGCAATGAAATTGTGAGAACAGCACTAGAGTCCAAGTCTGATCGAGAGTACGAGATGGCAAGCATAGGATTGAAATTTACCTGTCAACTTTGTTCCAATTTACTACCACTGGAATTGGTCAAAATACATATATCTTCGGGATGCCTTGAATATAGGTACGGATCCAAATCGAGTTGTATACAAATTCAAATGGAGCTGCAAGGAAGACTTGAAATGTTAATGAAACGCTTGCGAGATAGTACAAAACTGAACAACGTTGGTGGGACGAGATCGTGATACGGTCTGCAAAATGCTTAGTCGGAGTGTTGGTTTTGGTTCGAGGACGAACCTTGTTTTGAGTGGTATATTCTGTAATGTCCCGCTCCGTACGGCGCATTACGCTGAAGCGTTGACTCAAAGAGTTGCGTTGCCCGAATGAAATGTATCGATGCGAATCGATATGAGAGTTACGTTGTTCTGAACAATGCATCAAAATAAGTCGATGTGAAGAGTTGTCTTGTCCCAAAGAATGTATCGAGTGAATCGATGCGAAGTGTCGCGTTGCTCCGAAGGATGAGTACGTTGAATCGGCTCGAAGAATCTAAGAAATTGAATCGACCAAGGCGCAAGTCCGAATCGATGCAAGTATTGATTTTAGTTGGTTTCGTGTGCAGGTTATACTTTGACGCAAAAATATTCGAGGTCGATCTTTTGCCATATTTAGTAAGGGGTCCGCGAAATCAAATCGTCGTCTTGCGACGGGCTGAGACTTGGGCACGCTAAGGCAAATCGGACATATGATTTAATGAAGCACGAAGTGCTAGAATGGCTGAGTCAGAAGAGTGGTCGTGCAAAAAAGTTATAAAATCGAGCCGCATCGGCTCGGCGAAACAATAAGGCAAATCGACTCAAGGTGGGAGGATTGACTTCTTTTTACTCCTTCATGCGATAAGTCAAATATATCATTGTATGCAAAGTTAACCTATCGACGCCACGAACGTGGTCCGATCGGAAGTAAATCATAGTGTGAGTCGAACACTAAGTTAGAACAATTGAAATAAAACGTGCATCATATGCACGAGTCGCTATGGGACATTGGATATCGCAAAGGCGAGCGCCTCGATGCGCAAGCCGCAAGAAAATAGGATAACTGTACTCGGCGAGTGCCTTAGTGCACGAACCATACCATACCTTCGCGTACGAGTTAGAAAGGCTAGAACATTGAAAGACAATAGACGAGCGCCCTAGCGCGCAAGCCCCGAACATTGAACGCTAAGTTATAG
This sequence comes from Iris pallida, assembly GCA_029216955.1. Taxonomy (NCBI): domain Eukaryota; kingdom Viridiplantae; phylum Streptophyta; class Magnoliopsida; order Asparagales; family Iridaceae; genus Iris; species Iris pallida. The sequence goes on from JANAVB010017264.1 coordinate 18,004, forward strand.
AACATCGAAATACGGTCGAAACGTGCCTACGTGCACGAGATAATAAAAAGATGGCTTCATTGCGAGAGAATACAGTTGTGGCATGAATGTGACGGAACTGTCGGATATTACATGGTGCCTCGAAAGGTGTTCGAGACCTTCGGGTCATTCGGTTGACGAGCATTGAGTTAAGGCACGATGCCATTGAATCATTGAAACGAAGTATGAAACGTAAGAACACAAAAAGTTAACGAAAGAAATACGAGATGATAAAGTCTGAGTCTCGGACTCAAGACTATGTTTGGTTGTTTGAATTTGACTGCTTGAATAATAAGGGCGTTGCATGGTCGACTGGAATAGACGAGAGATAAAATGTGATATCTCCCGTGCACGGGTGTTTCCCCCAAACGGTTAAATGTCGGAGCGCCCCGGAACCGCTTAGCCTAGGAGGGATACGAATAATCTTTATAGGCGCACATCCTTAAGTCGAGTAGCTCTCGATATTGATGGGAAAAGCCGTAAATGATGGTATATTGCGGGAACGTTTCTGTTGTTTGGGACAGCGACCCAACCCGTGAAACGCCGGGCAGCCCGACCAAATATCGAAAAAAGAAGGAAAGAAAAGAAAGTAAGGAACTCCTTTAGTCCATTTCGGCGCGAATACGCCAACGGCCTTCATATAGCTAAGGAACGATGGGTTGAAAGTGTAGGCGCATATGCGTCCCGCATATAAATCCTGCTTAGAGATGCACATATAACATGACAGGAAAGGAATGGGGCGTATTCACCTTGCGTCGGTGCAAGGGCGAGTGTGTCGACTTGGTAAGAAGTCGCGCCACGAATCAAACACGAGATTGCTTGCCTGTTTGCCTATTTCAATTCGAATAACATGCTTGCCATGCTGACATGCTTTACGCTTTCGAATATGCCATAAAATTGACCCTAAGGAGAATATAGCAAGATCGTAAGCTAAGTTGCATGATTTGACATAAATATTATAATGTTGGTTTGGAAAGAAGATATTTGCATCAGTACATGCGAGGACGAACGTACTGATCCCCCACCAGCTTCATGCAGGGTGCAGGGAATGGATGGCTCGCAGCAAAGCGTTGTTTGAACGCGTTGAGGCTTGGAAATGCCGAAGCGTATTGAAGCGTGCGATCGTATTGACGCTCGGACTATGCAACAGGATTGATGCGGCCGAGATATAGAAGGCATGATGTATGGAACGGTAAAATCATTTGTGGGCAAGAAAGAACCTGAGTGTTGTAGCCAATCTGGCATATATTGTTAGGCTATCGAAAGCCTTTGTAATCTCAGTTTCGGATATCAATAAAGAGAATTGTTTCGTATACTCTGTTTTTTTTCGTTGTTAATATCGAATCAAAAGATAACCATTTGAGAACTTGTCATCTTGCCTTGTGTCACGCCCCGATTCCATAGAATCGATAGTCATCCCCCGGGCGTGATGCCGTGCAAGCCTAAGTTGCGCTCGCACAAGGCATAGTCATAAGGTTATCCGAAACACAACAACAAGAGAATGCGCAGAGTAAATTGAACACACATTATAGAGAAGGAAATTTAAGCTTTATTGATAATGAATATTATTTTACAGACTCGATACAAAGGTGTCGTGCGGGCTTTTTACAAACTGACTCCCTTACAAAATGAACGTCGACGAGATAGCCATTCCATACTTTTCATCCCTTGATTACAACCAGCATTACAAAACCACCTGGGATGACGGAAAGCCGCTCCATCTGTCTTCTTGGCCTTCGACAGCGGAGTCTTCAAAAGTTTGATCCAAGCTTCGATGCACGGACGAAGCTTCAAAACACACGAGCGTTGCCTCCCTTCACGTAGCACGCTCCTCCCGATCTATCGCACCTGTAGAGAGAGCGAGGATCAGTGCAATCAACATGTACTGGCGAGTGGCTAATTAATTTTCAGGCTCTCATTTGGTTCAAGAATTTAGATAAAATCATACAACTTGCTTTTAGTGGTCTTTCTAGCCATCCTAGATATTTTCATAAGAAGCATTAAGTTACATCAAGATTTCCTCCGGCAGAGCGCACCGTGCGACATAAAAACTTACCATCACTTTTCTTGTTAGTTGATAACAACTTATATCAAGTGTTTGATATGGAGGTCACTGGCATTAACTAGCCATCTTGGACATAGCCTGGCAATACGGGACCCTTGCAACGCAAGTAGCGAGCCCCGATGCAAGTCATCGTCTTACCGATTGCCTATTACCCAGCTCGGCTATAACCTGTTTCTTCCTAGGCCGAGTCGGTCCCGTGGCCCCGGGTTGCCGCTCGAAGAAACCATCGCCCTTGTCGACAAGTTGTCCATGACCATGATAGGTTAACATGGTGTATTTAAGATACCGTTGGGGCTTGTTATGTAATCAATTCATTTACTTGTTCGTTTTGCAGGCCTAAAATAATTCATCTCTTTTCAAAACAACACATTCTTTTTCACTTCTAACATACAGGACTTGTATTCTGTAAGCAATTCATTCAATTTTTAATATCATTACCCGAGTTCTCATTTTGAAATAGAGGGTCGAGACGAAGGAGGTCAGCCACTCACCTTGAGTTTTTGCATGAGGCGAGAGACTGGTTGGCTGCGCTAGACGTCGCCTATGCGATCACCTGAAATCGCACAAGCAACCGATTAGAACACTGTATTAGGCAAGAAATTCGATAGGAAATGCGAGTTCGAAATGTAAGCCATGAAAACCATCGAAAACATTCACGAAAACGCATTCAGAAAATCAAAGCCAAAACCAACGCAAGCGGCGTGAAAAGCAGAGCAACGGGAGGTCTCTCCCGACTCAGCCGCAGAGTCAATCCTCGAGGTGCTACCCGCTGAATGTGGGACTTGGTTCCGAAGAAGCCATTCCATAACGTGGAATGGATCTTAATTCAACCGTTCCCGTTCGATCGATTCAATCGATCCCGACCTATCGGTCCCGACCGAGTCGATAGCGACAGTGTTCCTTTCTCGCGCACCCCGTGGACGGACAACGGGGCACGATGTAGGGACGGGGCACTACACCATAACCAACTAAAAATAAGTTTCGTCCTCAAAACTTAAGAATATAACCTACCTCTATGAAAATAATGAAGGAAACTTTTCTTTCATCTCTGACTCGAGTTCCCATGTCGACTCTTCCGCCGCATGGTTCCTCCAGAGTACGCGAACAAGGGGGATCACTCGACTTCGCAGAAGCTTATCCTTGCGTTCTAAGATTTGAACTAGTTCTTCAACGTAGGATAAGTCAGACTTTAGCTCCAGCTGGCCAAAATCTACCACGTGGCTAGGGTCGTGCACGTACTTCCGCAGCTGGAAGACGTGGAAGACATTGTGCACACCTTCAAGCGCCGGCGGTAGGGCAATTCTATAGGCTACTTGGGTGACCCGCTCGAGTACTTCGAACGGCCCAACGAATCTCGGACTCAGCTTTTCCTTTGCGCCGAACCGAGTAACTCCTCGCATAGGCGACACCTTTAGGAACACATGATCGCCCACCTGGAACTCAAGCGGTCTTCGATGGGTGTCGGCATAGCTCTTTTGCCGACTCTGTACAATCTTCAGTCTTTTCCGAATTAGCTCGACCTTTTCCACAGTCTGTTCCACCAGCTCCGGGCTGAGTATCTGCCGTTCCCTGATTTCATCCCAGCAAATGGGCGATCTGCACTTCCGGCCGTACAAAGCTTCATACGGCGCCATTTGGATGCTGGATTGGTAGCTATTGTTGTATGCAAATTCCGCCAGCGGTAGGTGGATGTCCCAGCTTGATTTGAAGTCAATTGCGCAGAGCCATAGCATGTCTTCGAGAATCTGATTAACGCGCTCCGTTTGGCCGTCGGTCTGAGGATGGTAAGCTGAGCTGAACTGCAACTTGGTACCCAGTGCCGACTGAAGGCTACTCTAGAATCGCGACATGAACCGTGAATCCCGATCAGAGACGATGGATACTGGAACTCCGTGCAGCCGTACTATCTCGTCAAGATAAATCTGCGCCAGACGATCAACGCTCCAAGTAACTTTGATGGCGATAAAGTGCGCTGACTTGGTTAATCGATCGACGATGACCCAGATGGCGTCGTTCTCCCGTGGTGTCTTCGGCAGGCCAACAATAAAATCTATAGTGACGTGATCCCACTTCCACTCGAGAATAGCGAGGTTCTGCATCTCCCCGCCCGGTCGCTGATGCTCAGCTTTCACCTGCTGACAGGCCATGCATTGTGACACGAAGAGTGCCACATCTCTCTTCATTCCGTGCCACCAGAAGGTCGTGCGGAGGTCCTTATACATCTTGGTACTGCCTGGATGCAAGGTATATTTCGCATGATGCGCCTCCGACATTATCTCCTTTCGCAGTTCTGAATCATCCGGAATACATAGTCGGCCATTCAATCTGAGCACGCCGGTCTTGTCTTCTGCAAAGTCGGTCGCACTACCTGTCGAAATCCGCTCGCACATTTTCTTCTGGTGCGGATCATCCTTCTGAGCGGCTATGATCTTTTCCAATAAACTCGGCTCTAACTGCAGCTGCGCTAACCGTACATCCCTGAATCGAACCCGGAGATCGATGCCCATTTCTTCTAGATCTTGTAGCAGTCTGCGATTGATGGACAGCGAGGCAAGATATTTTTGACTCAGAGCGTCCGCCACAACATTTCCCTTGCCCGGAGTGTAGTCGATCGTCAAGTCATAGTCTTTGATCAGTTCGAGCCAGCGCCTCTGTCGCAAGTTCAATTCCTTCTAAGTGAAGAGATACTTGAGGCTCTTGTGGTCGGTATAGATCGCGCACGCCACACCATATAGATAGTGACGTCATAATTTCAACGCGAACACAATCGTCGCTAACTCCAAGTCGTGCGTAGGATAGTTCTTCTCGTACGGCTTTAACTGTCTGGAGGCGAAGGATATCACCTTGTTTCGCTGCATAAGCACACATCCCAAGCCCTGGCCTGAAGCATCGCTGAATATCTGAAAACCCTCTGGCCCATCTGGAAGTGCGAGTATAGGTACCGAAATCAGTCGCTATTTTAGGTCCTGGAATGAAGCTTCACAGTCATCCGACCACTCATACGCGACTCCCTTTTGAGTGAGGCGAATCAGTGGCGATGCAATCTTTGTGAAGTCTTTCACGAAGCGTCGATAGTATCCCGCCAAACTAAGAAAGCTTCGAATCTCACTAGCAGACGCAGGCCGCTTCCAATCAGCAACAGCTTCCACTTTCTTCGGGTCGACTGCAATGCCTTCGGACGAAATGATATGACCAAGAAAGGATACGCTGCTTAGCCAAAATTTGCACTTACTCTGCTTCGCGTACAACTCATGTTCTCGAAGTGTCTGGAGCACGGCCCGTAGATGTTCTGCATGCTGCGCCCTGTCCTTCGAGTAGACGAGAATATCATCAATAAAGACTACCACAAATTTATCAAGGAAGGTTCGAAATACCCGATTCATCAGATCCATGAAGGCGGCAGGAGCGTTCGTCAGGCCAAATGGCATCACCAGGAACTCGTAGTGGCCGTATCGAGTGCGAAAGGCAGACTTTTGCACGTCGTCTGACTTGATCTTGAGTTGATGATAGCCTGAGCGGAGATCAATCTTCGAAAATACCGAGGTGCCTTGTAGTTGATCGAATAAGTCGTCTATGCGGGGCAATGGGTACTTGTTCCGGACGGTGGCCTTGTTCAACTCTCGGTAATCGACGCACAGACGCATGGACCCATCCTTCTTCTTCACGAACAACACGGGCACTCCCTACGGTGACACACTAGGCCGAATAAATCCTCTGTCGAATAATTCTTGTAACTGGACCTTGAGTTCCTTCAGCTCGGCGGGGGCCATTCTGTACGGGGCCTTAGAAATCGGTCGGGTATCGGAAAATGTATCGATGCTGAACTCGATTTCTCTGTCGGGGGACATGCCGGGTAGCTCGTCCGGGAACACATCGGGGAATTCTGCCACAACGTCGGTCTGACCCACGCTTGCACCATCCTGTCGTATGTCTCGGACGGACGCCAAATAGCCTTCGCACCCAGAATGCAGCATCCTCCGAGCAGAAATCGCCGAGATCAGCATGCAGGTCGACGACGCCTCACTACACGAAAAGCAAAATTCAGGCACTCCTGGTATGCGGAAGGTGATCGTCTTTCCGGCCCAGTCTATGGTTGCGTTGCACGACCCGAGCCAATCCATTCCCAGAATGATATCGAAGTCCTTCATGTCTAGGACTATCACGTCAAGACCGATCTTTTGACCGCCGATACAGATAATCCCGTCGGCGTAAGCTAAATTAGTGAGTATCGGTGTGTCCGAAGGTGTGCTTACGCTAAGGTCGAGATCTAGTAATATTGTCAGAAATTTGTGCTCGGCGGTAAAGTCCGCCGATATAAAACTATACGAAGCACCTGAATCAAACAGTACACGAGCAGGCACATTATTGAAACTAAGTATACCTGACACGACAGTATCTGACGCAAGCACTTCATCTCGGGTCATGGCATAGACGCGGCCCTGGGCATTGGGGCGACGGTCTTGGCCATTTTGCGGTACAGGTTGATGGGCTCGAGGCGCTGGGACTTGATTCCCTGGACGGTGCTGTTGGGGCGCCGTTGGGTTCGTCCTTCTGGTTAGACACTCAGCACGCATGTGGCCTCTCTTGCCACAGTGCCAGCATCCACCCTCTAGTACCTGGCAATCGTCGATCGTGTGACCGATATTATGACATCGGTTGCAGTAAGGCTTTGGGTTACGCCATCGATATCCGCTTTGGAGCCTATTGTTCGGACGCTTGGTCACGTTGTTCCCTCCTGCGTGGCTAGGGCATTTTTGATTGTAGGTATGCACAGCGCCGGCAGCACCTGGAGGATATTGGCATTCAAGGCGGAGGGCGTGGTTGAGAGACTCCCCCATCGTTTTGTATTGCAGGACGGACACGTGGGCGGAAATAGATGGCCGTAGGCCCACTTCGAACCGTCGCGCACGACTCGCCATGGAAGGCATATATTGTCCAGCAAACTTGGCTAACTTGTTGAACTCTGCTGCATACTGCCGTACCGTCATATTCCCTTGCCTTAGCTGCATGAATTCATTTTTCTTCTCTTGTCGAACGGCTTCGGGGAGGTACTCGATCTCGAACGCCTCGCGGAAGGTGGCCCAAGAAATTGCCGCTGTCTCATCGTCGCGTTTGATCGCTCGCTTTTGTACGGCCCACCAGTCGTGCGCGTTCGACCGAAGTAGAAGTTGAGCGCATGCGACTTTCTTGGACTCTTCGACGTCTAGCAGCTCGAACTTGTCTTCTAGTTCCTCTAACCAGTCGATCGCTAAGGAGGGATCTTCCGTGCCGTAGAAGGAAGTACGACAACTTTTTATGAATTTTGACACGTCGAAGTTAGAACTTCTCGGTGTTGCATATGTAGGCTCGGGTGCCTCCGGATCGACATCACTTTGTCTGGCCGCAGGCTCGGTCACGGCAGGAGTTGTCGTAGAGTTGTTGTTGTTGGCCACCACCGTCTGTACTATCTGCTGAAGAGTATCAAGCTGCTTCTGCTGCAACTTGAATTGCGCATCGAATCGGGCCTCGAACTGGGTCTGGCGTGCCTCTACCTCCCGTCGATGTGCCTCCGTCTCCCGTCGATGTTGCTCATTCAGGCGTTGATTCTCCTGAGCTTGTTGTTGTCGCGCTTCCAGCATACGAATCGGGCCTCGAACTAGAGGCCAAGGACGTAAAGCCGTGCTTTGATACCAATATGTCACGCCCCGATTCCGTAGAATCGATAGTCGTCCCCCGGGCGTGATGCCGTGCAAGCCTAAGTTGCGCTCGCACAAGGCATAGTCATAAGGTTATCCGAAACACAACAACAAGAGAATGTGCAGAGTAAATTGAACACACATTATAGAGAAGAAAATTTAAGCTTTATTGATAATGAACATCATTTTATAGACTCGATACAAAGGCGCCGTGCGGGCTTTTTACAAACTGACTCCCTTACAAAATGAACGTCGACGAGATAGCCATTCCATACATTTCATCCCTTGATTACAACCAGTATTACAAAACCACCTGGGATGACGGGAAGCCGCCCCATCTGTCTTCTTGGCCTTCGACAGTGGAGTCTTCAAAAGTTTGATCCAAGCTTCGATGCACGGACGAAGCTTCAAAACACACGAGCGTTGCCTCCCTTAACGTAGCACGCTCCTCCCGATCTATCGCACCTGTAGAGAGAGCGAGGATCAGTACAATCAACATGTACTGGCGAGTGGCTAATTAATTTTCAGGCTCTCATTTGGTTCAAGAATTTAGATAAAATCATACAACTTGCTTTTAGTGGTCTTTCTAGCCATCCTAGATATTTTCATAAGAAGCATTAAGTTACATCAAGATTTCCTCCGACAGAGCGCACCGTGCGACATAAAAACTTACCATCACTTTCCTTGTTAGTTGATAACAACTTATATCAAGTGTTTGATATGGAGGTCACTGGCATTAACTAGCCATCTTGGACATAGCCTGGCAATACGGACCCTTGCAACGCAAGTAGCGAGCCCCGATGCAAGTCCCCGTCTTACCGATTGCCTATTACCCAGCTCGGCTATAACCTGTTTCTTCCTAGGCCGAGTCGGTCCCGTGGTCCCGGGTTGCCGCTCGAAGAAACTATCGCCCTTGTCGACAAGTTGTCCATGACCATGATAGGTTAACATGGTGTATTTAAGATACCGTTGGGGTTTGTTATGTAATCAATTCATTTACTTGTTCATTTTGCAGGCCTAAAATAATTCTATCTCTTTTCAACACAACACATTCTTTTTCACTTATACCATACAGGACTTGTATTCTGTAAGCAATTCATTCAATTTTTAATATCATTACCCGAGTTCTCATTTTAAAATAGAGGGTCGAGACGAAGGAGGTCAGCCACTCACCTTGAGTTTTTGCTTGAGGCGAGAGACTGGTTGGCTGCGCTAGACGTCGCCTACGCGATCACCTGAAATCGCACAAGCAACCGATTAGAACACTGTATTAGGTAAGAAATTCGATAGGAAATGCGAGTTCGAAATGTAAGCCATGAAAACCATCGAAAACATTCACGAAAATGCATTCAGAAAACCAAAGCCAAAACCAACGCAAGCGGCGTGAAAAGCAGAGCAACGGGAGGTCTCTTCCGACTCAGCCGCAGAGTCAATCCTCGAGGCGCTACCCGCTGAATGTGGGACTTGGTTCCGAAGAAGCCATTCCATAACGTGAAATGGATCTTAATTCAACCGTTCTCGTTCGATCGATTCGATCGATCCCGACCTATCGGTCCCGACCGAGTCGATAGCGACAGTGTTCCTTTCTCGCGCACCCCGTGGACGGACAACGGGGCACGATGTAGGGACGGGGCACTACACCATAACCAACTAAAAATAAGTTTCGTCCTCGAAACTTAAGAACATAACCTACCTCTATGAAAATAATGAAGGAAACTTTTCTTTCATCTCTGACTCGAGTTCCCATGTCGACTCTTCCGCCGCATGGTTCCTCCAGAGTACGCGAACAAGAGGGATCACTCGACTTCGCAGAAGCTTATCCTTGTGTTCTAAGATTTGAACTGGTTCTTCAACGTAGGATAAGTCAGACTTTAGCTCCAGCTGGCCAAAATCTACCACGTGGCTAGGGTCGTGCACGTACTTCCGCAGCTGGGAGACGTGGAAGACATTGTGCACACCTTCAAGCGCCGGCGGTAGGGCAATTCTATAGGCTACTGGGGCGACCCGCTCGAGTACTTTGAACGGCCCAACGAATCTCGGACTCAGCTTTCCCTTCGCGCCGAACCGAGTAACTCCTCGCATAGGCGACACCTTTAGGAACACGTGATCGTCCACCTGGAACTCAAGCGGTCTTCGATGGGTATCGGCATAGCTCTTTTGCCGACTCTGTGCAATCTTCAGTCTTTCCCGAATTAGCTTGACCTTTTCCACAGTCTGTTCCACCAGCTCCGGGCCGAGTATCTGCCGTTCCCTGATTTCATCCCAGCAAATGGGCGATCTGCACTTCCGGCCGTACAAAGCTTCATACGGCGCCATTTGGATGCTGGATTGGTAGCTATTGTTGTATGCAAATTCTGCCAGCGGTAGGTGGACGTCCCAGCTTGATTTGAAGTCAATTGCGCAGAGCCATAGCATGTCTTCGAGAATCTGATTAACGCGCTCCATTTGGCCGTCGGTCTGAGGATGGTAAGCTGAGCTGAACTGCAACTTGGTACCCAGTGCCGACTGAAGGCTACTCCAGAATCGCGACATGAACCGTGAATCCCGATCAGAGACGATGGATACTGGAACTCCGTGCAGCCGTACTATCTCGTCAAGATAAATCTGCGCCAGGCGATCAACGCTCCAAGTAACTTTGATGGCGATAAAGTGCGCTGACTTGGTTAATCGATCGACGATGACCCAGATGGCGTCGTTCCCCCGTGGTGTCTTCGGCAGGCCAACAATAAAATCCATATTGACGTGATCCCACTTCCACTCGGGAATAGCGAGGTTCTGCATCTCCCCGCCCGGTCGCTGATGCTCAGCTTTCACCTGCTGACAGGCCATGCATTGTGACACGAAGAGCGCCACATCTCTCTTCATTCTGTGCCACCAGAAGGTCGTGCGGAGGTCCTTATACATCTTGGTAATGCCTGGATGCAAGGTATATTTCGCATGATGCGCCTCCGACATTATCTCCTTTCGCAGTTCTGAATCATCCGGAACACATAGTCGGCCATTCAATCTCAGCACGCCGGTCTTGTCTTCCGCAAAGTCGGTCGTACTACCTGTCGAAATCCGCTCGCACATTTTCTTCAGGTACGGATCATCCTTCTGAGCGGCCATGATCTTTTCCAGCAAACTCGGCTCTAACTGAGTCCAAGCCCGCGTAGGCATCTAGTGTACACAAAGATTCCATGTAGACATATTTTAAGTAGATACAATGCCGATTATTAGATATTGTATTTCGTTATTGTTATTATTATTATTATTTTATTATTATTGAGGATATTATTGTATAATTTTATTTTATTATTATTGGTTATATAATTTTTGTCAAATAAATATTATTATATATAGTCATTAGGAATAGATAATATTGAGGTTTATTTAGATTTTATGGAGAATATTATATTGGTATATATAGGAATATATAGATATATGGATGCCTATTAAATAATTGTAAATATATACTCTTATTATTAATTATAAAATAAGGTAATTATATATATATAGAGAGAGTTATATAAGTATACGCGTATAAATGTGTATATATATTATATATGTGAGTATGTATATATAAATATATATTGTATACGTGTGTATATGTATGTATATATAAATATATATTGTATATATATGTTTATACTTGGAAGAGAATCCCAGCCCAACCAAAGCAGCCATGGGCCCAGCCCGAGCCCCGCTGGTAACACGCGCACGCACGTATATATACGAGAGAGAGGAGAGTTTCTCGAAACCCTAACCTACGCCCCGCCGACCCCTACACCTGGGTGCACCCCCACGCGCGCGCGCTGTAATGCCCCGCTCCGCACGGCGCATTACGCTGAAGCGTTGACTCAACGAGTCGTGCTGACGCAAAGGAAATGTATCGATGCAAAACGATACGAGAGTTAAGTTGTTCCGAGCAATGCATCAAACTAAGTTGATGCGAAGAGTTGCCTTGTCCCGAAAGAATGCATCGAGTTGAATCGATGCGAAGCGCCGCGTTGCCCCGAAGGATGAGCGCGTTGAATCGGCTCGAAGATTCTAAGAAATCGAATCGACCAAGGCGCAAGTCCGAATCGTTGAAGTATTGATTTTAGTTGGTTTCGTGTGCAGGTTATACTTTGACGGGAAAATATTAGAGGTCGATCTTTTGTAATATTTAGTAAGGGGTCCGCGAAATGAAATCGTCGCCTTGCGACGGGCCGAGACTTGGGCACGCTAAGGCAAATCGAACGTATAACTCAATGAGGCACGAAGTGCTCGAATGGCTAAGTCAGGAGAGTGGCCGTGCAACAAAGTTATGAAATCGAGCCGCATCGGCTCGGCGAAACGACGAAGGCGTATCGACTCAAGGTGGGAGGATTGACTTCTTTTTACTCCTTCATTCGATAAGTCAAATATATCATTGTATGCTAAACTTAACCTATCGACGCCACGGGCATGGCCGATCGGAGATAAATTATAGTGTGAGTCGAACACTAAGTTAGAATAATTGAAATGAAACGTGCATCAATATGCACGAGTCGCTATGGAATATTAGATATCGCTAAGGCGAGCACCTCGGTGCGCAAGCCGTAAGAATATGGATAACTGTAATCGGCGAGTGCCTTAGTGCACGAACCATACCGTGCCTTTGGCTGCACGAGTTAGACGGCTAGAACATTGAAAGACAATAGGCGAGCGCCCTAGCGCGCAAGCCCCGAACATTGAATGCTAAGTTGTAGAACATTGGAAGTACGGTCGAAACGTGCCTACGTGCACGGGATAATAAAAGATGGCTTCGTTGCGAGAGAATACAGTTGCGGTATGAATGTGGCAGAACTGTCGGATATGACATATTGCCTCGAAAGGTGTTCGAGACCTTCGGGTCGTTCGGTTGACGAGCATTGAGTTGAGGCACGATGCCATTGAATCATCGAAATAAAGTACGAGACGAAAGAACATAGAAAGCTAAATGGAAGAAATGCGAGATGATAAGTCTGAGTCTCGGACTCAAGACTATGTTTGGTTGTTTGAATTTAACTGTTGAATGATAGGACGTTGCATGGTCGATTGGAATGGGCTCGAGATTAATGTGATAATAACTCGTGCACGAGTATCCCCCCAAACGGTTAAATGCCGGAGGTCCCCGGAACCGATTTGGCCGCGGAGGGATGGATAATCTTTGTAGGCGCACATCCTTAAACAAGATGGGAGAAGCTGCAAATGATGGCATGTAGCGGGAACGTTTCGGTTGTTTGGGATGTGACCCAACCCGTGAAATGCCGGACAGCCCAACCAAATAGTGAGAAAAGAAGGAGAGAAAAGAAAGGAACTCCTTTAGTCCATTCCGGTGCGGATACGCCAACGGCCCTCATATAGTTAAGGAACGATGGATTGAAAGTGTAGGAGCATATGCATCCCGCATAGAGATCCTGCTTAGAGATGCACAATAACATGACAGGGAAGGATTACGGCGTATTCATCTTGCGTCGGTACAAGGGCGAGTGCGTCGACTTGGTAAGTCACGCCATGAATCAAATACGAGATTGCTTGTTTGTTTGCCTATTCAATTTGATAACATGCTGCTATGATAACATGCTTTACGCTTTCGAATATGCCATGAAATTGACCCTAAGGAGAACATAGCAAGATCATAAGCTAAGTTGCATGATTCAACATAAAGATTAAAATGTCGGTTTGGAAAGATGATCTTTGCTTCAGTACATGTGAGGACGAACGTACTGATCCCCCACCAGCTTCACGCAGGGTGCAGGGAATGGATTGCTCGCGGCGAAGCATTGCTTGAACGTATTAAGGCTTGGAATGCCGAAGCGCATTGAAGCGTGCTATCGCATTGACGCTCGGACTACGCAGCTGGATTGATGCGGCCGAGATATAGAAGGCATGATGTATGGAACGGTGAAATCCTTTGTGGGCAAGAGAGAACCTGAGTGTTGTATCCAATCTGGCATATATTGTTAGGCTATCAAAATCCATTGTAATCTCAGTTTCGGATATCAATAAAGAGAATTGTTTCGTATACTCTGTTTTCCTTTCGTTGTTAATATCGAATCAAAAGATAACCATTTGAGAACTTGTCATCTTGCCTTGCACGAGCGTAACTCCAGGCTCGTGCGGCATCACGCCCCCTGCGAGGACGATGATTCGGGTGATTTCGGGTCGGGACGTGACAAATTGGTATCAGAGCTCTAGGCTCAATTTTCTCTGGACGCTTGCTTCATTACAATTCGAAAAGTTGCCCACCACCACTTGATATCACTCTTGACTCTACTCGATGTCGCACTGGATGTTCCATACAATAAGTCTAATACAAATCGTGTAATTTTGCCGCATGTGTTTTGGAAATTACACGATGTTTGCTAAGAAAGTCGCGAGGGGTATATTGCACTGAATGCAAACGAGCCGTAAAAATGTTAGTTGCTGCAAGCGCAACAAATTGTGAAATACCATTTGAGATGTTGTCGCAATATAACATGTTGAATGAGAAATAAAATGATGCACGAAGTGCAACGAGTAATGGTGAATATGCGTTAAAATGAAAGTGAGAAGTGATAAGCCAATACCGAATGTGTTAAAACGGATTGTGCATTGACTTGGAAAGTCGAGAGTAATTCGTTGCACGAGGTACGGTAAATATCGGAAATGATCGTTGCACGATGTGCAATGCATATTAAAAAGTAAAAAAAAATTATTGCACGTGGTGCAACGCATATCAAATTAATCGTTGCACGAAGTGCAAAGGAAATTGGAAATAATCGTTGTATAAAGTCGAATGAAAGTGTCAGAAATAAATCATAGCACGATGTGCAACGCATATCGAAAGTAAAATTTGTTGCACGGGGTGCGACGCATATCAGATAAATTATTGCACGAGATGCAACGTAAGGAAAGAATTGAATTCATAAATCGATAGAACGAATCGTTCGGTTGCACACCAAACTTATGTTGGCAAGCGAGAACGTTGACCGAGTTGTGTCATATTTTGATAGAATCAAAGTTACGATTGTGATCAAGCACGATCACTGCGGAAATCGTGAGTCGGAAGAGAACGTTGGCCTATACTAAGTATAATACGAGGAAAATGACTTGAGTTTCGAGTGGTATATGCCATACCACGTAGGCGATGAATGACTCAATTTCGAGTGGTATATGGTATATCACTTGTGCGATGAATTGTATCGACGCGTTGTGAGAATTGTGGAAGGTTTGTCCGCAACGGACGGAAGAGTACCGAGACTTGTTGAAAATTTGTATGACAGTATGTTGATGCAAGTGTTCTTCGAAAATCGGTTGGGACGATAAGGCGAGACTCGTATCGATGAACGATACGTCGGACAAAAGTTATAAGTTGGTCGGACGATCGAGACTAGCGAATTGATTATGCCTTGACGCAATAATCGGATCGACGGGAAAGAAATACTCGAGCTTACAAATGAGTCGCACGACTTGCGATCTCGATAGAAATGTTGAGCAGGGCGAATCGAATCGCACGACTTACAATTTCGATAGAAATGTTAGGCGATGCGAATTGTAATCGAATCGCACGATGTGCGACTTCGGTAAAGAGTTGGTTGATGTGAGTAATCGTGCCTAAGAAATAGTTGGTTACGTTACGGCGAGACTCATTTGAGTACGACTGAAAAACACGCGAAACTTAGAGGGTGAGATCATATAACTCGAGGGCACGATGTTGGATAATCGGTAACTCGGTTACGCGATCAAAGTATAGCAGGATGCGGCGAATCGGAGAACGAGTAGATGCGTATGGAAAAGTTTGTTGCGAACTTGGATGTATGCGATGCGAGTTAAGTTGATGTCGAAACGGATTCAAAGTTGACCCTTACGTTATCAAAATGGATACGGCGTATCGAGATCGATACGTAAGAAAACGTAAACGATGTGAGAATACAAAATGGAGTACGCCTTGCGCTATCAAAATTTTGTAAGTAACGGTACGAGAATGAACGAATTTGGTTGATCGTAAATTTTATGATTAATCAAGACGAGACTATAAGTCATCGACGATTGCTCGATGCGTATTGCATCTCGTGAGTCGACCCGTGAATAAGATAGACTCGAACTTGATGCGAATAGATGTTTCGTAAATTACGGAATCATCGACGACAGTGCATGACTTGACTCGGAGGATAGTTGTGCATCAGTTGCGCCGATAAAAGTGGTTTTGTCCGAAATTGGGTAGTCGCATAGAATTGTCGGAACGTGATTTGGCTCCGAAATAAGATATAGCATGGTTCGTAGTAAACTGTCCTTCGGTGATGATCCACAATTATCGAGCGTAGCTTCGGGGCAGCTGACCCTAGAAGACTTGACCGCTAAATCAATTGAATGCTACAGACCGTAAGATGACCCATACGATATCGCATATAAGATTGCACCGATAACAAATATAACGCGGTGCATGTTAACGGTAAGTCTAGGCGATTGAGAATTGTTGGAACAACTTTCAATTGAGAATGATATAGATAGATTTTGAGTATTCGTCGGATGAATGCTTGAATGGTTATGTTGGTCGACGATAGAACTTGAAATTCACCAACGGACTTGGTGATTCGGATAGACGATTGTGAGAGTCGTGCTATGCACGAGAGAGAATGATAAGAAATGACTTACGAGTCATATTGTTAGATTCGGATTTACCTTGCAATTGAGCTTGCGTGAATCGAACTTATATTCGATGTTGCGAGATGGATAAGTTGGAATTGGATAGTGAATTCCTACTCGTTAGGAAATCGGATGTAAGACGCGTCGTAAAAACCTTCGTGCTAAGGCGATCGTTGCCTTGAGCACTGTCGCCTTGCTGTAAACTTTCATGTCGCATAGATTGTGGCCTTTGTGCAATGTCAATTTAAAACTTGCGTCGAGAGAATCTAAGCACGAGGACTAGGTAAGTAACCTAGCGGGCGTAGTCCCGAATGTTGATAAATAAATCGTAATCGAGATTGCATAGCCAGACTTCAAAAATAGTTGGGTGACGACTTCGAACGCAAGGCGTTACGGAGACTCGTTGTGATTGGATGCGCGACGGCTTGACGCGACGCATAGAGTTGGTAGTCTGTATGAAACATACGAAATGAGAAAGGCAATTTTGAATCGCGTAGCGTTATGCAATGAAATTGCGAGAACAAGTACTATGGATAAGTCCGATCGAAGAGTGCGAGACGGCAAGCATAGGATTGAAAATTACCTGTCAGCTTTGTTCCAATTTGCTACGACTGGACTCGGTCGAAATACATATATCTTCGGGACGCCTTGAATATAGGTATGGATCCAAATCGAGTTGTATACAAAAATTCAAATCGAGCTGCAGGGAAGACTTGAAATGTTAATGAAAAGCTTGCGAGATAGAGTGAAATCGAACAACGATGGTGGGACGAGATTGTGAAACGATCTATAAAACACTTAGTCGAAGTGTTGGTTTTGGTTCGAGGACGAACCTTGTTTTGAGTGATATATTCTGTAATGCCCCGTCCGCATGGCGAATTACGCTGAAGCGTTGACTCAACGAGTCGTGCTGACGCAAAGGAAATGTATCGATGCAAAACGATACGAGAGTTAAGTTGTCCCGAGCAATGCATCAAACTAAGTTGATGCAAAGAGTTGCCTTGTCCCGAAAGAATGCATCGAGTTGAATCGATGCGAAGCGCCGCGTTGCCCGAAGGATGAGCGCGTTGAATCGGCTCGAAGATTCTAAGAAATCGAATCGACCAAGGCGCAAGTCCGAATCGTTGAAGTATTGATTTTAGTTGATTTCGTGTGCAGGTTATACTTTGACGGGAAAATATTAGAGGTCGATCTTTTGCAATATTTAGTAAGGGGTCCGCGAAATGAAATCGTCGCCTTGCGACGGGCCGAGACTTGGGCACGCTAAGGCAAATCGAACGTATAACTCAATGAGGCATGAAGTGCTCGAATGGCTAAGTCAGGAGAGTGGCCGTGCAACAAAGTTATAAAATCGAGCCGTATCGGCTCGGCGAAACGACGAAGGCGTATCGACTCAAGGTGGGAGGATTGACTTCTTTTTACTCCTTCATTCGATAAGTCAAATATATCATTGTATGCTAAACTTAACCTATCGACGCCACGGGCATGGCCGATCGGAGATAAATCATAGTGTGAGTCGAACACTAAGTTAGAACAATTGAAATAAAACGTGCATCAATATGCACGAGTCGCTATAGAACATTGGATATCGCTAAGGCGAGCGCCTCGGTGCGCAAGTCGTAAGAATATGGATAACTGTAATCGGCGAGTGCCTTAGTGCACGAACCATACCGTGCCTTTGGCTGCACGAGTTAGACGGCTAGAACATTGAAAGACAATAGGCGAGCGCCCTAGCGCGCAAGCCCCGAACATTGAATGCTAAGTTGTAGAACATTGGAAGTACGGTCGAAACGTGCCTACGTGCACGGGATAATAAAAGATGGCTTCGTTGCGAGAGAATACAGTTGTGATAAGAATATGGCGGAACTGTCGGATATGACATGTTGCCTCGAAAGGTGTTCGAGACCTTCGGGTCGTTCGGTTGACGAGCATTGAGTTGAGGCACGATGTTATTGAATCATCGAAACGAAGTGCGAGACGAAAGAACATAGAAAGCTAAATGGAAGAAATGCGAGACGATAAGTCTGAGTCTCGGACTAAAGACTATGTTTGGTTGTTTGAATTTAACTGTTGAATGATAGGGCGTTGCATGGTCGATTGGAATGGGCTCGAGATTAATGTGATAATAACTCGTGCACGAGTATCCCCCAAACGGTTAAATGCCGGAGGTCCCCGAAACCGATTTGGCCGCGGAGGGATGGATAATCTTTGTAGGCGCACATCCTTAAACAAGATGGGAGAAGCCGCAAATGATGGCATATAGCGGAAACGTTTCGGTTGTTTGGGATGTGACCCAACCCGTGAAACGCCGGGCAGCCCAACCAAATAGTGAGAAAAGAAGGAGAGAAAAGAAAGGAACTTCTTTAGTCCATTCCGGCACGGATACGCCAACGGCCCTCATATAGTTAAGGAACGATGGATTGAAAGTGTAGGCGCATATGCGTCCCGCATAGAGATCCTGCTTAGAGATGCACAATAACATGACAGGGAAGGATTACGGCGTATTCACCTTGCGTCGGTGCAAGGGCGAGTGCGTCGACTTGGTAAGTCGCGCCACGAATCAAACACGAGATTGCTTGTTTGTTTGTCTATTCAATTCGATAACATGCTGCTATGATAACATGCTTTACGCTTTCGAATATGCCATAAAATTGACCCTAAGGAGAACATAGCAAGATCATAAGCTAAGTTGCATGATTCAACATAAAGATTAAAATGTCGGTTTGGAAAGATGATCTTTGCTTCAGTACATGCGAGGACGAACGTACTGATCCTCCACCAGCTTCACGCAGGGTGCAGGGAATGGATTGCTCGTGGTGAAGCGTTGTTGAACGTGTTAAGGCTTGGAATGCCGAAGCGCATTGAAGCGTGCTATCGCATTAACGCTCGGACTACGCAGCTGGATTGATGCGGCCGAGATATAGAAGGCATGAGTATGGAACGGTGAAATCCTTTGTGGGCAAGAGAGAACCTGAGTGTTGTAGCCAATCTGGCATATATTGTTAGGCTATCGAAACCATTGTAATCTCAGTTTCGGATATCAATAAAGAGAATTGTTTCGATACTTGTTTTCCTTTCGTTGTTAATATCGAATCAAAGATAACCATTTGAG
>JANAVB010017265.1:0-28029 GCA_029216955.1 Iris pallida
ACAGAGTCCCCATTTTGTTTGCAAAAACAAAAGTATTCCTTTACAGACTACGAAAAAGAAAGTACAAGAGTATAATTAATTTCTGGGAAAGTACAACTACATAAATCTGATCAGAAGATGATCACTCTATCCCTTGGATGATGTGATGTCGAAGAACAAAGCTTTTAGAGAGTGCTACAACAAGTGCTCAAGAGATTATGATCATTAGTGATGCTTTGCAAGTGATTTGAAACTTTATTTATAGAGTTCTAGAGATAACTGTTAAGTAATTATCCTAATTGGCTCATGCTGTAAGTGGCGCGCTATTCATCCTTTGGTGTGAACGGTTGGTTTAACTGCTTGGATGTGTGGTATGCTGTGATTGATATGCGCTTGGTCATAGGCAGTATCACAAACACGTTCTTCGAGATTATGGCATGTGTGCTACTTAATATAACTACTTCAGGATGAATTGATCAAATGGCGTCCACTGCTGGGTGGTACCAGGCACTACTTGCTGAGTGGCACCACTGACTGATATGATACTAATAATAATCTAGCACCAATTGCAGATGGCGCAAGACAGCAGTTGGTCATTAATGGCGGATCTGACATGTGTAACCAAATCTTCTCGAGCGCCACGCGCTCGGGATTCGAACAGATTTTTCTTGACTGTCGTGCTGTCAGTCATGATGATAACTATTTAGCTTCTCCAAGAAAATAGATAGGTGGCGGGTAGCACCACTTGATGTATTGTGCCATCTGATGTCCGGTGCCATCTGATGACTGGCGCCACTTGATGATATGAAAGCTAGCGCTTCTTATGAGTAGCACAGGTTGCTGAGTGTATTTTTTTAGGCTTCTACAACGATTCCTTCATACGAAAACTTGTGTTGTAAGGAGCTGCAAGCGCTCGTTTAAAGCTTGTGACATAGTGGACTAACGTCGAGCCAGGGTACTCGAGACTGGACTAGTCCTCTCAGAGGGATACCAGTATACATCGAAGTGTCGTGAGTTTGCTTTTCTGATGCTCTTTACTCTCTACATTTAAAATTTTATAGTTTGCTCATTACTATACACTTGTGAAAATAGTTAGATTTTTTAATTGGTTATTATCTTTTCGCTGCACACACGTACTCTATTCACCCCCCTCCTTTAGAGGTGCTCAACGTTCCTTCAATTGGTATCAGAACAGGTTATATACAAATATAACACTCTAAAAAGTATATATATGGTAGCCATAAAATCTATATTCACAGGTGAAGGACAATCCACAATTAGACCCCCATTGTTTGGTTGAACAAACTATACATATTGGAAAATATGAATGAGTTTCTTTTTAAAATCACTTGACTTCGATCTTTGGTCGATAGTTATTGACGGCTACAAAAAGCCACAAAGAATAGTGATTGATGGTAATTTTGTGGACAAGCCACATGATAGATATACAGATTCAGAGAAGACACAAGTCAGCCTTGATGTAAGTACGATCAATGCACTATTCTGTGCTATTGACAAGACTGAGTTCAATAGAGTATCTACATGCAACACTTTACATGTGATCTGAAACTTCTTGAGATAACTTATGAAGGAACTTCACAGGTGAAGGAATCCAAAATCATCAGACTTACACAAGAGTATGAGGCCTTCAAATTGAAGTTGAATGAGTCAATCACACAAATGTTCACACATTTTCTTGATATAACTAATTCTCTATCTTCTCTTGGTAAAGATTACAGTAAGCATAAAAAGATCAAGAAGTTGCTCAGGAGACTGACCAAGAATTGGAACCCGAAGGTAACATCAATCATTGAAGGAAACGATCTCACCACAATGTCACTAGAGACACTAATGGGTAAACTGACTCATGAGCTCGACTTACAAGACTTTGAAGAGGCTACTCCAAAAAAAATCTATTGCCTTCAAAGTACAAGTTAAAAGATTCTCCAATGAAGATACTGATGACGAAGAGTCAGATAGTGATGAATAAGCCCTACTGGTCAAAAACTTTAGGAAGTTCATGAGGTTTGAGAAATCAAACCAGAAGAAGAAAGACGTCTAGGAAAGCAATGAAGAAGAAACGATATGCTATGGATGCAAAAAAGACTGGGCATATAAAGAAGGACTGTCCAATAGCCAAGAAGAGTAATCGATATTAATGATCAAGCAAAAAGTCAACAACTGGTCACAAGTATGCAAATACTAGCATACGACATGAAAGTAAAGCCAGTGAATCAAAAGCAGAAGAAAGACACAGCAGTTCTGCAAATGTTTGCTTAATGGCATTTAATCAGGTAATAATTAATCCTCTTTACGATGACTTTACTTTTGATGAACTCTCTGATGCTTTTAGCGATTTACTTGACGAACACAAAGGTGTGTTAGACAAGTATAAGCAATCTCAAAAAGATATAAAAACATACACAGCCGAAGTGGCTAGACTGTCTAGTTTGTTGCAAGAAATAAATAAGACATCTACCTCAGGTAATACGGAAGAATTGGCTATTATTTAGCTAAGTCTTCATGAAGTCCAATGCACGATTGATCAAAAATAGAAGGACTATGTAAAAGTGCTTCTTCTATATGATTCTGAGAAGAGAATAAGAATAAACATTGAACAAAAGCTGAAAGACATGACTGATAAATATGTTGCAACTTGTTCAATCTCTAAAAAGTTAAAGATAAAATTAGGCAAACAGGTTGCTCTTGTTACACTGCCAAAGATCTGTCCTACCACGCAGTGTATACCAAATCGGACACGATCAAAGAAAGCACGTAACCACATGTTCCACACAATCATGCTTTTACGTACAAGTATCCACGGAAGACACAAAAGACTCATGTCTGCACATAAACAAAGGACACTCACTCAAAAATTATCTGCACATACTGTGGTCAACACGAGCACATAACACAGTATTCTAGAATCAGAAAGCTAGTAGACATGAATAAATATACTTGGATATCCAAATCTAACCATGTTGGACCCTCAAAGAAATGGGTACCAAAGATCACATCTACTCGTCTTATAGGTGGGCTAACCCTCTCATGCTAGAAGCAAGTGGATCCTCGATAGCGGATGTTCGTGACACATGACAGGTGATTCATCTTTATTCGCGACGCTATCATGAAAAAAGAAGGATATGTCTCCTTCAAAAATAATCTGAGAGGTAATATAATAGGTAATGGTACTGTTGGTATATCCTCCTATCTAGTAATAAAAGACTTTGTCTTGTAACATAATTAAAACATAACCTATTAAGCATTAGTCATCTTCCTGACAATGGTTATGGCATTAATTTTATTAAAGATAAATTTTCTATATATGATATATCCACTGGTAATCCAGTCCATGAAGGAATCAGGGAGGACAATATTTATGTTTTCTTTCTAGAAAGTACTAACAGTGCAGGTAAGTGCCTAGTAGTCAACCAAGATGAAAGTTGTGTAGGATTATTGAGCACCTCTAGAGCGGAGTGAATAGAGTGTGTACGTGTTCACCGAAAATAATTACCACTTAAAAATTAAGTAGTTATAAACTATGGCAAATATAAGAGACATAAATAAATGCAGTAAAGTAAGAGATCAGAGAATCAAACTCAGTGACACAGTGATGGATACTGGTCTCCCTTTGAGAGGACTACTCTAGTCTCGAGTACTCTTGCTCGATGTTAATCTACTATTCACAAGCTAATTGAAAGCTTGTAGTCTCTGACAATACCGTGCTGGTTGACGAGCGCACGACCGACTCTACAAACAGATTTTAAAAACTGGAACATTTTCTGAATTGCAACCTCTGATACAACTCTTCTGAACCAAAACTCTAGATCGAAACATAATTGTACTAGCTTTAGCTGAGAGTGATATTAGGCTAGATTTGAAAGCTTTTGCTCGAGAAAACACTTTAGAAAGATAGAGAAAAGAGTGGATGAGTGATTTGGAATGGTGGAAATCCTTCTCTACTTATAGTATTTTTCTTTACCTAACTTGGGTAGAGTTCGGATGCATGAATCTCGCAAACGAACGTTGAATGAAGATTTGGTGGGAACTGATTTTCAAAATATGGGACCAAACTCGGGCCGAACTCGGTCAGAGTTCGCCCAGAGTTCTGTTGGGTTAGAACTCAAAATGAATGGACCAAATTGCATAGGCTTTGGGCTTTTAGGAATTATAGGATTTTTGTGATTAAATAGGTAGGCTTATTTGGATATGTGGACTGAGAATAACTTAAGCCAGTATAATCCTGATCAACCTCATAATGTATTTCCTAGATTCAATAAAATAAAAAATACATAATAAAAATGTAAAAATCTTTGTCTTCAGTGCGATTGATCTTTTGATGACGATACAATGTACTATATTAGGTAGCAGTAGGACGTAGACGAACTTCTCTGGTTACCTGTAGCAGTTCATATATTTTGCGTATCGACCAAAGTTATTGTTGATTATCAAAATCAGGTATGACCATTAGCCAATTGGCCAACAATTTCTCCCATTTTGATAATTGACAAACTATGAGTCTATACCAAAATATAACAAATATATAACTTTAAAATGTATACCTGACTTGTTCTGAATTGATCAAGAATTTAAAATTTGTTCTTTGGTATTGGCTTATTCTCCCCCTTTGTCATTTACTCAAAACATGTGGCTCCCCTGCAATATATGAAGCTAACAATAATAGACAAAGAAAAAAATAGAGTAATATACACAAAGACATTTGATTGAAACAAGTCACAACTCAAGAGAGTAATATACACAAAGACATTTGATTGAAACAAGTCAAAACTCAAGAGAAATACCAACAGCTGTCACAACCCGCACCCGGTTTAGGAATACGAGTACGTGGGTACGTCCAGTCTACACCGCAGTATCGGCTGTAGAACGTTGTATAGGTCGTCTGTAATATCTAACATCTAACAGATATGGAATAACTTGTCATCTCCGTACGGAGGAATAATATATCATCTAGAAAATATACTTAAACATAGACATCTAGGAAGATGATAGCACGAATAGAAAGAAGATGAAATGATGAAATAAAGTTTAATGTCATAAGTCAAATACAACAGAGTCTAAAAGTCTATAAATAAGTACATAACCCAAATAATATAACAAGTCTAAAAAAATATCAAGACTGGAGACAGATCCAACAATAGTGATACTAGCTAACTAACACCCACCTAGGAAGGCTATGCTACTCTGCTCGGGGATCAACTCCTTGGGTCTACGGGGCACAGTAATAAGTAAGACATGTATCCGCGAGCTCGTCAACTAAAAAATATATCCAGTCAGGATTGGAACGAGCATATCTTCTCTAGCAGTTCCAAATAAATGACAAAGACTATAAAGCAGCTATAAACAACTATACTTGATGAACATGGAGAGTTTAAGACAGATAATGAAATAGAACAACAGTTTAGAACAAGAAAAGTAATACAATAAAATAGAAGAACATGGCAATGAAGACTATAAATAGAGATGGCTACACTAGAACAATATAAAACGAGTCCAATCTGTAAAATATGAGATAATGTGAATCTAGTACAAGACACTAAACTTGTGTGTTTTGAAATACTGAGTTCGACATGTAACGATTAGACGAGTAGTGAATACGGCACGTCGCACGCTTGGTCTAGCGACGATGACTATCTTTCTTGTATGGTGACTCTGGTTGAATACGATACGTAGCTCGCTTGGCCTAGCGGCAATGGCTATCTTTCTTGTGGTTCTTGTTGAATACGACACGTCACACGCTTGGCCTAGCGGCGATGACTATCTTTCTTATGGTTCTTGTTAAATATGGCACGTCGCACACTTGGCCTAGCGACGACGGCTATCTTGCTTGTAGCGGTGGTTCTTGTATAATTGAGAATGTTTACAAGTTTACTCGAGTATTTCTCGACACATAAATAGAGTACGAGTCTAGCCAGAAGTAAATGGTGCTTGTAGGTGATTCAAGTAGGTGGTTCTTGTGAATGATTCAAGTAGTAGAGGCGAAACGAATCAAATACATGTGTTACGAGTGAATGAATCCAAAATACCAATTCATGTTGTGATAGAGAATCAAAATAGAACTATACTAGAAGCTGAATCATAATAATCATCAAGTAAATAAAACTATCAGAGAATGTATTTGCCTGATATCCTGAGCAACGACTGAGGATCGCTGTCCGAACCAATGTCACAAAGACCTAATATAAATTTACAGAGTTACTTGGTGTTCTAGAGTAAACAATATATTTAAATACATTAACTATATGCTTATAGGCCTTTTCTAGGTCATGAAAGATAAACTCGGTCAAAGCTAGTCAAACTAGGTCATACTAATCTCTATAATCATTATTCATAATAATATGAATTACAAGTTGCAGGTTATTAATATATCAAGTTTATACCTCGCTATTCGTACCTCGAAATCTACGACACGTAAATCGAGATAAGACAATCAACCATAAGGTTAACAATATTTTTTTAGTGATCCATATGATCATCGTGTCAATTTCAGCGATATGAGATCACTGAAATCGACTGATCTCAATTTCGATGCACGAATTTTGAAATACGAACATAAAGAGAATTAATTATAACTATTGGTGATACATAAAGGAAAATCTATAGATGTCATCGGATGATAAAACAAACATCATCAACATGTCCAGAACGGTCAAATTAGCTAGGATAGCATATACATAAGTCCAATTTGGACACAAAGGCAAAATGGTAATTTCAGGTCAAAATTATGTCCGCCGTTGGACCCACTTTGCACCAAAAAATGTGTCAGGATAAAAGTCTACTAAACCTAACAAATTATATGTCCACACGTCTAGAATGATGATACAAATCCAACGGTATATCCAGAATTAGATTCTGATGAGCCGATCTCAAAATGACACATTGACCCGAATATTTAGAATCTGATTTACACGAAAATGCGTGCCAGAGCCAATGTCCTCTAAACTCAACAAATTATATGCGAATTCATGCCAAGACAATGCCACGAGTCCATTGGTGGTGTTAGAACTGGAATCCGGAGTCTCGGGTTCAAAATCAGAATTTTACAAGTTGGAAATTATGGTTATGAGAGGCAAACTTTGACGTCAATTTCAACCAACCAAACGACGTCCTATGAAGCTGAAACTTATATGGCACGAAGGTGGTTATACCTGCTACACGTCGGAGTTTTTGGTTCATCAACCTGAGCTTCGACGAGAGAGAAATGAATCCGCAAAGTTGGCTCCACGAATCTGTCCAAAAATAACGTAATTTAAATGGTCAACTTGGCGGCCGGTTTTGTTCTATCAAACGATCGAATTAACGGTTTAAACTTTAGAGGAGTGAAGGGGTATATACCGAAATAGAGACGAAAGAAATGGATCGACGATCCAACGGTTGGATTGTCCAAAAAATAAGCACGAAGTTGCTGTCCCGAGATGCGATTCTGGATTTGATTTCGCACGCGTCACGACGGGATCTCATGCAAAATGCATGAATAGCCTGTGTTACGCGTCGGAAGGATGGCAGCGTGCTTGGGGACTCGTCGGAGGTTCGTCGGATCATGGGGGTGGTCATAGTAGCATCTTGGTGATCGCCGTCATTGCCGCTCGGCGTTGTACGTGCACCTACTGAATTGCGGCTGTGGCTGCTGTATGGCTGCTGCTGCTGCTGTGTGGCCGCTGCTGCCTGTCCACGTACAGTCGCGAGGTGGCTTACCAGGGGCCGGATGGCGGTGCGATGGTGCAGCATGGTGTTCGGTGGCGACATACATGGAGGTGTCACGGAGTCGTGCAGGGAGGTACAGGGAGGAGTGAAGGTGTGTTGATGTTTGTTTGGGTGGTGGGTCATAGTGAGGAGGAGGTTAGGGTCGAACAACTCAGGGAGGAAGAAGAAGAAGATTTGAGGAGGAAGATGATAGTATGCGGCTAGGTTTTTTTCTTTTGTATGGATGAGAAAGAAGTTGTTATAAAGCAGTAGATTAAAAATGAACGCATGGCTTAGAGTTGCAGGCATTATGGCTGAGCTTGGTTTATATGGAAATTTGATTTAGGCTGGGGTGATATGATAAAAAGAAGAGTTGGGAATTAGGCTTGGACTAAGGCTTGAGTTAGTATGGTATAAGGTATTCGGCCCAGGTTGAAATTTAGGAATTTATTGAAACTAAAAGACAAAATCGTGGAAAGGAAGTTTTTCAATGGCTTGGGTTTATCTTGGGCTAGGTTCCAATACATAGAATTTATCATATAGGCTTAAGGATATTAAGAGGTTAGGGTGGGCTAGAAAGGATACTTGTTACAATATTAATAATCTAAAATATGTAGTAAAAGATAGAATTTTAATTTTAATAGCAACACTAATATTAGAATTGATCAAATTGGAATGGGGTTTGATGGGTGAGAGGCCCCAATAACATGCACATGGACTGGGTGGTTTGGGTTAGATTGGGTTAGGTTTGGGCTGTTGATCAATGGCTATATGTAACGCTCCAGTTCCAAAATACTTAGGACTAAATACGTAGTCATGCCAGTTGCATACATACAAAGTATACTTCAATATACAGAAACCTCACATGTATACATAAGCTGTGAAATATAGTAAACCATGACAACTAAATCTCATTGACAAAAAAATGTTTTTTATAAGATCAAATAAAAATTTGTCATTGTACATGTAGTTGGACGGAGACAAATCCATTACCAACTATTTAAATTAAAAGATAAATACAATGAAAGAAAACAAAGCGAAGGACGATCCAAGAGCAATCATCTTGAAAAAAGAGAGTAAATCATGGCCTTCGCTAGAGCACATGCGGGAAGTCACAAACACACACCTGGAGAGTTCACCAGGTCCTCAGAGGGACGTAACAAGATACATGAAGAACAAGCCATATAAACTGAATATAAAATATGTCATAAAGTCACAAAGTAAAAGTAAAGTATCCCAACCATAGTATGACCCAATATTCTATTATCGAAATAGTAGACTACCCTCCAACCAAACAAGGACAATGGGTAGAACACTATTTCGCGATGTGACAATGCCCTATGCCATAACTAGAACGAAGTGTGACATAACATTGACTAAGGTCTCCTAACCTTTCTAGTATGTAATTTAGAACAACACTTAACGCAAGGGCAGACCGACTGACTACGACTGACCACAACTACACGGGTAGCACTCACGCGAGTCGCTAGCATAACACACGGGTAGAGCTCCGGAGAGTCCTTAGCAAATACACGGGTAGTGCTCAAATGAGCCACTAGCAAGACCGACTCCAACCGACACGACTCGACACAATATTTCCCAAGCATATATAGTATATGTCCCCAGTCCAATGCTCCTAACCATGTTGTATTCACAATATGTTTGTACTAATAACTGCTAAGTTTTCTAGCATAAAATTCTATTAGCAGTTATAACCTAACGCATGTGCACTGGTGATCAACCAATGTACAAGTACCTCTACATGCTACTCATCTCTCATAAGTGACAAAGGTTATAAAATACACTAACAAACGGTAGTCCCTTAACTTCTAGGTCCATATGCATAAATTGGAGACAAGTAAGAAAATAAGGCTAGCACTTGCATTGAGCATACGAAAAGCAAGTAATAAATCATGAACAACAGTCAAAGGTACAAGTGGAAATGAACTGGCAATAAATATGCAATATCTAAATAAAATGCAGACTAATTATAAACAGTAAATAAGGCAAGGTATCTTGCCTGGTGTATTGCTGGTTGTGGTGCGAGGATCCGACAAGTCATGATTTGTCCAATAGCCGGGGTCGATGGGGAAGGGTCCAAATTTCACAAGAAAATAGGAGCATACGGTTAGTCATGATCGATGTTGGTAGTTGAGAAGAATTTGCGAAGAGGGATACTTATACTAATTTAGAGAACTACATATGCAAACTAATATTTATTAGCCCCAAAATATTTTTAGATAAATATATATTTGAAAATTTCCATAATTTATTTTATGATATGAAACTATCTTTGATTAGCCAAGATATTTTAAATAATTATTTTAGAAATCTATTTTACAAAATATTTAACTATTTTTTATTTAGTTAAAATACATTTAGATAAAACCTTTGAAAATCTAGAAGCATCATTTCAGGCAAACTCTAAATTTTTTAAACACACACACACACACACACACACACACACACACACACACACACACACACACACATATATATATATATATATATATATAGGCTAAAACTTTATAAAGTAATATTGTCACTCCCGTTTTTCGTTATACGTATTTTCAGTATACGTGTACGGATTTCTGACCCATATTTTGACTTGTCTAGCATGGTTTTTCCTTGGTTTAGCTTGGTTTGGTTATTTTGGTTTAGTTTGGGTCAAGATGGTTCATCATGTTGAACCCTCTATATAACCCAACCCCTTTCTCTCTCCTCCTTTACTTTTCATTTATTTCCTCATCTACTTTTCTTCTTTATTTTCTCCCAAACCCTTAGGCAAGTGTAATCTTGCTTCATGAGAGATCTCATGTTTTATTGTTCTAATATCTTCCTTACATAGTTCTATGACTCTTTGGTACTTGGTATTTTTGGTTTTGGTGGATAAAATCTTGTAGATCTAAGTTTACTTAAATCTTGGTTTTCTTGGGTTTTGATCTATCAAACTTCATTATTTTCAAGTTTTGATTGTTCCATGTTATAGAGAATTTATTTCTACCCAATTTAGACCTTTGAAAGTCCCGATTTTGAATTATTTTGAGGGATTTATGAACTTGGAAAGTTCATGGGTTCTACGAACTCATGCTCTCGACATGGAGAAGAAGAACAGTGCTGGGCGCATAGCTCTTTTTATATGCCCATAGCGGCCTTTCCTTTGGGCGCATAGCCCTATATTATGCCCAAAGCACCCTACTTCCTTCAGCTTGGGCGCATGGCTATTTACATGCGCCCATGGCTCTTCAGTTTGGGCTCATAGCTCTTGATATGCGCCCATGGCTCTTCAGCTTGGGCGCATGGCTCTAGATATGCGCTCACTTAGTCATGGAAGATAGTCTCCTTGCTTCCCTTCCAGTGCACCCTATCTCCGTCATGTGGGCGCATGCACCCCTGAGCGCATGTCCTTCCAAAATACATGCACCCTGGGTGCATGTTCCCTTCGAGCGCATGCTTCTTTGGGCACATGCCTGTTTATGGGCGCATGATGCTTTGGGCGCATGCTGCCCTGGCGTATGCTACCCTTGGGCGCATGCTGTCCCTGGCCCCTTTCCTTTTGCCATGATAATTTATGTTACTTTCTCCATGCTTGACCCCATGGTCCTTAGTGTAAGTTGTGACCTTTGAGCATGATGGGCATCTTCCATGATGGCCTTGTATAATGTATTATCTGTGTTTCGTATGTACTCTGGGCTTTAAGCACGATTTTAGTATAACATGCATACTCCTTGATAACTCTTTCGGTGGCCCGTCGTGGTGCACCCTTGACCAGTGAATCCTTGGCATACAAGTACACTTAGTACGAGCACGACATGATAAATATGAACACGACATGGCAATATGGCTTAACGTGATAACTCTTAATAGTGGCCCGTTGAGGCACACTCTTGATAAGCCCCTTGACATGATAACTCTTAATAGTGGCTCGTTGAGGTGCACTATTGACAAGCCCCTTGACATGATAACTCTAACAGTGGCCCGTCGTGGCGCACTCTTAACAAGTAACAAGTAAACATGACATGTAAAAGCTTGATAGTGGCCCGTGGTGGCGCACTCCTGACAAGTAATCTTGACAAGTAACAAGTAACTCTCGTCTTGACACCGTGGGTGATTTCTCTTAATTGTGTCTGTACAAACTATATGTCCCGTCTTGCATCATGTCTAGGACATGAATTTCTGATTTCTACGGTCAGGGATTCATACTGAATCTGACTAAGTTAATGACTAGTTTGATTATATAGATCATAAAGAGAATTCCCAGTCACAGGCAATCCCGTTATCTGGGTGCTTCAAGTGGACTTGTAGCCTGCCGGCGAGTAGGGCACATTTCCAGCACACTGTCATGTGTTGCACCACAAAGTCACCTAATCAACTCTTCAACCTGCAGAGGATACGGATAGTCTGCATGGCTTGTGACTGCTATAATATATCATTGCATCTTGTAGTAACTAGGCTTGTGATAACCCTAGTTAGTAAAGTATCAAGCCGTACTCATTGCTTGGCCGTGATTGATGGGTGGAGTCCAGTCTAGTCTTGTCTAGGCAGTACCAGTCTATGATTACTTCAGTACATTACTATTTTGCTTTACTTTTTGATAAAAGATCAGTGACTAAGTTCTGTTCAGTGAAGATTACAACCCCGATCCTTGTTTGGTTTACGGTTGTAACTTGATTTTCGGAATAGTCCCTTAGTTGTCTTATCGTTTATCACCCTATTTTTCCTAACTCCTTGTTTTTTTGTTATTATTATGTCTTGTGATCTAATATGCTGGTTTAGTTCCTAAGTGAAGCCTTCCTTGTGGCACTTGCTTTTCTAGGTTCTGACCCAACTGGTTTGTATGGCAGATTTCGGAGTACACCCAGGTCTACCTGTCTTCCAGCCAGATGGTGAACACCAGGCGTAACCCTGGCAACGAGTGAATTTTTTTCTTTTGCTCCCCCGCTCTCTGTAAATTATTCTTTTGAGATGTTTTAGCCGCCGAGCAAGTGTTAGCTCGTATTGAAACTTACTTTTGTCTGCCAATGGCTGTAACATGATTGACAAATCCTAGGGTTGATCATGTATGACTTGAACTCTTGCTAGTCTTCACATTTTGTATGACTAGCTTTATGATCATCTGAATATGTAATATTTGAGATGCCTCACTTTGTATGTCTGATGATCTAATATCTTGTAACATTTACTTGCTTGCTTGAGATTGAGACACTAGGCTTATTCTTGACCATAAGAGACTGATGGCTTGTAGATAAATCCTCATGCATCTAACACCGTGACCATATTGCGAGGTGGGTTACACTTCAATGTATATAGCTGGCCGTGTCTGTCCCCCGCTCTCCAATATTCTGGTTCTGGACGCAACACGGTTTAAGTGGTGGCCCATGCACGTCTTGTAAATCAAGATGTGTGAGGGTTTTACCAGATAGATGTCTCAATCAGCACTCGAACTTGATCTCTACTCGTGTCTTCTAATCCTTCTGAAATCTTGACCTGATCACATGCTTATATATCCTTCATCTTATTATCTCCTCAATCTATCTTGGTCCTTCCTTATTGTTCTCCTTGTCATTTCTTCAGTATCATTGCTCCTGGTCCTACCGATCAGCGAGGTGGAGCACCTCTAGTGAACTAGTAACAACTTGGGGACCAAGCCCAGCACTCTGGAGCAGCTTTCCAAGTCATATATTCTGGGAAACCAGAGCCCCCTGTTCAGCCAGTCAAGCCTGCAGAGCCTGACAATAGAACCCTAGTGGGACTTATTAGGGAATTGCTTGCATCACAAGATCATCAGGACGATGTCCTACACCAGACCACAAGATGCCATGGACAGAGTTGGTTACCAAGGGAACACGCGGCCAACTACTTCAAGCGTCTGAACCCTCCCTTCTTTGATGGCAGTGAAGATGCTATCGCTGCTGATGCTTGGCTTCAGGATATAGAAGTTATCCTGGAGGCAGCTAGGATTCCTGAGGAAGAGAAGGTGGCCGTTATGTATTTACAATTATTGGACTTAGCCCGCAGCTGGTGGGCGATGCTAGCAGTTGGATTAGCAACGCCTGTTTTGGGCGGTATTCAGCGACAATTTTCAGACAAAGTATTTTGATACAGTAGCTCGGTATGATCTGCAGACGAGATTCACCAATCTTAAGCAGATAGGAAGAACGATCGATGGATATGCGACCGAGTTTACAAGACTTAGTCGGTTTGCTCCCACCTTGGTGGCAACCGAATTGGACCGAGCGCAGCGATTCCAGCAGGAACTCCACCTAGAGATTATTATCAGTAGAATAGTTTAAGCACCAGACGTTTGATGCTGTCTTGCGAGCAGCGAAGGTGCATGAGTATACTTCTCAGAGGATAGTAGATCGAACCGAAGGAAGGAAGAGGTCCCATGGACAGATATCCCGGTCATCAGTACCAGTCCCGACAGCTAGGGCTTTGACTATTGGAGCTCCTAGGAGGGCGACCACAGTCTCGGTTCAGCACTCGACACCGACGTATCCTCAGCAACAGAAGCAGAAGCAGTCTTTCGCAATGGGCTGCACTCATTGTGGGAAGCTAGGACATATAGTATCCGAGTATCGCATAGCACAGGGATTGTGCTTGACTTGTGGGGACTGAATCGTAAGATAGGGTCCTGCCCGCATAGAGCCAGTTTATCGTCGTCAACCTTAACCAGTCCATCTGTTAGGGTTCCAGCACCAGTACAGCAGTAGTACCAGCATCCGAGGCCATTGCTGATGGAACTGGAGATTCCCAGGACCCTTACTTTGGTGTGCGTATTGATCGATAGAAAGTTAAACAGATTTAATACGTATTCTAACCCTTCATAGGCGAAAACTAGGGTTCACGAATTATACCTGCGGCGGGAAGAAGGCAAGTAGTTCCTGGCAATCTCGAGCGGACGACCCCAAGATCTTCTGTACGTATTCCTTCCTCGAGTTGGACGTCGTGTTGGTGAAGATCTCCCAACCTTTTCTTTTCTTTGGCAGCCCTCTCTTTCTCTCCTTACGTGAATCATGAATTTAGAGAAAGCTTCAGATTTCTGATCCGTAATTTAGTGGCCAGAGAATAGAGGAAATATATAGGCTACGGCAGGGACCATAAGGAGAAATTAGGGTTAGGCCTCCTAACGGATCTGGATATCCCGTGTTCAGCCCGAACACACAATTTAGGCCCATTAGCAATAGCTCGGTCCACTAATGAGCTATTGTTGTACTACCTCCCTAATCCCAAATTATGTTTGTGGGCTCCTTTCATTATATGCTCGTTTGGCTCCCCATGTTAAGATATCGAATGTCCATCGATCAAATTAAGTTACTGACAACTCTATTGATTCGACATCATTTATCCTTAAGTAGTACCTCTCAACTTTATTTGTCATGTCAGATATAATCTACCTGCAGGTTTTACATGACAATCCTTATGAGCTCCTTAAGGGGACATCATCAACCCGATGTATCGGGACATGGATTCTATTTATAATCAACAGCCCATCATACATACAATATTATTACCCAATTCATAGAGGTTGTTGACCCATAATGAATCTCACTCTTTCATGATTTAAAGTAATTCATACTGCATATACATGTCTGTTATTATATCCGGATTAAGAGCACAAGTATCTAAACAGAGGTGTTTGTTCCCTTATGCAGTCAGTACAAAGAGAACAACCTCAAGTGGTCCTGTTCAATACACACAAAGTGTACTAGTGTAAACCTACAGTCAAGATAGACTAATACCATATTACACTACAACATTTCTAATAGATTGTCCAAGTCCATCTAGGTTGTGAAATATTTATATATTCCATAGGGAACTGATAATATGATCTTCTGTGACACACACACCATATTATCTACAATATAGAATATCAGACATTTGCATTAACACTTGCAACAAATACAATTTACAAGCATTTGCCCATATGATTCTCATTCAAAATTTAAGGAAATAAGGTTACTACAAAAGTGATATTTTAGTATATAACCCTAACAATCTCCCACTTATACTCAAAGCATTGCTTTTCACTATACTGTTACAAATCTTCTACTTATACTTAAAGCCATACTGCTACACATTTGACTCCCATTGCCTCAACATGACTATCAAAAGCCTTAGCTGGTAAGCTCTTTATAAAGGGATCAGCTAGGTTGTCGGCAGATGCTATCTTGATCACAACAACTTTTCATTTCTTTACAAAATCTCGTATCTGGTGGTACTTGCGCTCAATGTGTTTACCTGTCTTATGGGCTTGTGGTTCCTTCGAGTTTGCAACTTCACCACTATTGTCACAATAAAGTGTAATAGACTTAGGCAAACTAGGTACCACATCCAAGTCCAACAGAAAGTTTCTGAGTCAAACCGCTTCTTTGGCTGCCTTAGAGGCTGCCACATTGTAACGTCCCAGTCCCAAAATACTTAGGACTAGGTACGTATCCATGCCAGCTGTATACATACGAAGTATGCTCCAATATATAGAATCCTCGTATGTATACATAAGCTGTAAATGCAGTAAAACCAATGCTAACTAATCTCATCCACATAACGAAAGAATAAAAGATGTCATATAATCAACTATGAATTGTCATTGGTACATGTAGTTAGGCGGAGACATATCCACTACCAACTATGAATAGAAATACATAACAAAAGAAAGTTTGGTGAGCGAAGCGAAGACGATCAAAGTACAATCATCCCCGAAGAATAGCGATGATCATGGCCACGGCTAGAACACCTGCGAAAGACAAGAGCACACACCTGGCGAGATAACCAGGTCCTCAGAGGGACGTAACAAGATACATAAAGAACATGCCACATAACTGAATATATATACTATGTCATAAATCACAAGTAAAGTAAATAGTCCCACTCGTAACAAGATCCAATACCTCATCATCGAAACAGTGGACTACCCCTACAACCAAACAAGGATAAGGGATAGTACACTATACCGCGATGCGACAATATCCCAAGCTACTAATGGGGTGATATAACATTGACGAGGGTTACCTGACCATTCTAATGTGTTTATGCAGTAAGAACAAAACCTTCAACGCATGAGCCCTGGCTGTAAATATGATCGGCATAGTCCCCATATAGAGCACCAGGGGCCTACGTCCGTAACGTCCGAATATCGTCAAAGGGCATCATGTGCAAGGGGCTACGTCCATAACGCTCTGGATAAGAAAAATTACGCCGCGATGTAACCAACGAAACTGCGTATCCCATAACGCAATAATATAAAATGCCGATCCCCGTAACGGGGTCGGGACCGCGTCATCACTGACTAACTATGGGAGGAACACAGGGACACAGGATTATACCTCAGTTGGTCGGCTAGAGCTCTCAGATGTAAAATAGAAATAGAAAATATCCATACCGATCGGTTCGGGACAGCACTGGAAGTGCGGACAGCGGCTTGGGCCGCGGGTCTGGCACGAAGGTCGGACGCCGGTAGGGCATCGCGGAGGCGGTCTGCCACGGAGGGGACAGCGGGGATCGACGCGGGGGTCGGCCGGAGGAGATCGGCCGGGCGAGCGACCACTGGGAGGCGCTGGACAACATCCGGACAGCGGAACAGGATCCGCGAGGGCAGCGAACAGCGGCACGGAAAGCCGTGGGTCAGGGGATCGCCGGTCAGGGGTCAGACCGGTCGCGAAGGGGCGACAGACAGTGGGTCCGACGCGGGGCTTGGGTCCGAATGGGGACAACGGCCTTGGGGACGGCCGACGAGCACGACAGAGAGGCCCCTCAGGACAGCGACCTCGGCGGGGCAGTCGTCCGGGAACGACGGTGACCACGGGGTGGATGTGCGGCGGGTCGTACGGGTCGCCAGTCGACAGATCGGCCGACTAGGACAGAGCCCACGGCCGAGGTCGGCTCGGATAGGGCTCTGGTCGGAGGCTCGGGGCGGAGATTGGCCGTTAGGGCACGGGTCGGGGAGGACGGACATGAAGGATGGAACACGGAGGGCTGGTTGCAAGGTGCTGCCGAGGGCGGTGTTGGGTCGCGGAAAGGTCGGCGTCGGCGGCCTGCGGGAAGGCGTAGGGGGTCGGGAGTCGGAAAGATAAAGAGGATGGTGTTGGTGTGTTTTTGTTTGTTTTTTGTTTTTTATTTTTCCTTTTTCTTTCTATAGAGATGGGTGATGTGGTGGAGAGGAATTAGAGGGGAATGAACATAGAGAGCAGAAATAGGGGGTGAACGGAAATGGTCACGGGTTGAGTGCTAATTGAGGGATGGGTAAGGCTTTGGGTTTATTTATATATTATTATTATTATTATTTTTAAGAAAAACCTATATATATTATATTAAAAGAAAGATTTGAGAATGGGTTCGGGAAACGGGATTCGAAAAAAATTGGGTTTAGGTCGGGGTCGGATCCCGGGCACGGGATCGGGACATACAGCAATCAAAGATCCCATAATTAATTTAAAAAAATAATATTTTCCTGACCCGACTATTATAATAACAATAATAATAATATAATAATAATAACCTAATCTAAACTAATAATCCTAATTAATCTAAATATCTAATAATTAATATAAATCCAGAAAGCGGGTTTCACAACATTCCCTCCTTAGAAAATTTCGTCTTCGAAATTTCAAAGATAAGGGCTGGGGTACAATCAAAATCACTTAACCTTGATCAAACATAGAATTTAAATCATCAGGCACGATCGGATTCTAGGCATGATCACTAGGTACAATGATAAAATATCGGTACGATCAGAATTATCATGATATGATCTGAGATAAGGTTGGATTGTTGTTGTGATCAAAAATCATTTTAGGTACGAGAAAATTTAGGTACCAATAAGATCATAAAATAGGAGAAAATCAAATGAGGTCTCGTGAAATAGAAAAGACAAGAAAGAAGCGAATGTCAACAGTTTATTGAGAAGGCAGAAAGTAATAGAATCTTTGAGATGAGGGACTAAAATGTTAAATCAAATTGGAATGGGGTACAAGGGTTTGTGACTCAGGAAAGTTAAAAAGTTGTATGATGGTAGGATAGCAACGATGGTTAGAATAATATAACTATGATAGGAATGTAATCGAGTAAGATATTTCCACTGAGGGCCGAGTGATGATCAAAGGGAATAGAAAGAATATCGTTTCATTATTTCAACGGTCAGAAGATAAGATATGCAGAAAAAAAAGACTTACAAGATAACTATCTTATTAATACCATGCAAAACCAATCTCTAACTAGCTGAACTTTTGGTATCTACAAAAAACTAAGATATCTGTCAAGGTATTAAAACAAAAAATATATATGGATTCATAAATCACCTAAATCAATTTTTCATCCATCGTTGTATGCCAATGGTCTTATCTCAATTCCTCTGCTTATTCCTTCTCTAGAACCTATCATTCCATTTGCTCGTGTTATTCCTTCCATGGCTATATCCGTCCCTTCTAGGTATAGTAGTCTATCTAACCATAAAGTTGATCCTCGTCAAGTGTTTCTTTACTTGATCATTATATTCACATGTTTATATATATTATCCAAATTCACTTCCTCCATGGAAGAACATTACCAAATCCTATACTTTTCTCGCTAACTCTACCTACGTCTTCCTTTCTTCAATAACTCTTCCTTTAAGCATAAAATTCAAAATCGTCAAATACCATCATCTTTGAATGAGGTTTAGACGCTAGCGAGTACTACTAACGATTCTATTCCAAATAAGTCACAAGCTAGGTATTCCACTCCCTCAAGGCTAGCTTACTTAAGGTATTCTTCTAGCTTTTCTACCCTTTAGCTATCTAATATTAATCCCAAGGATCCCTTACAAGGAATGAGGTAAGTAACAATCTATGTTTTCCCCGTATATAGCTATCGACTATATACATATGGTCATCCATAATATGTATATCAACTATAATATATAAAGCTAACCACAACTATCTACAGCTTCCAAAATATGTAACTAAAAATATAATAATAGTAATAAATAAATAAATAGATAAATAAATATAATTATATATATATATATATAATATATATAATATATATATATATATATATATTATATATAATATATATGCAACGTACTAAGGTTGAAACATGAAAGAGATTGAGCCAATAGAGATTGATATGGTCCTAATAAGTTATAGGAAAAATCAAGTACAATTTTATAGAAAATCTATCCTTTTTGGCTGTGAAAAGAGATTTATGAAAATGGAAAGCCGCTAGAAATACAAATCCTCGAATCGGACAACAGTCAAAAGAATTTGATGGTGCAGAAAGGACAACCATATTATGGATATAGTCTTAATAATATTCGAAAACCCAAATATATCCGAAGTCACTTCGCCTCAAATTCATGCCTCGCCAGAGTGCATCTGACTGTAGTAAAATTTTGGCTCCACAACTTGAATAGTAATAGGTTTTCGAGTAGTCTATCAACTTTATCCA
This sequence comes from Iris pallida, assembly GCA_029216955.1. Taxonomy (NCBI): domain Eukaryota; kingdom Viridiplantae; phylum Streptophyta; class Magnoliopsida; order Asparagales; family Iridaceae; genus Iris; species Iris pallida. Next base: position 20,107 of record JANAVB010017265.1, read on the forward strand.
TTTCCTGGCTGAACATCATAGGAGACAAATTTGATTCATTTAGGACGTAGTCTCAATAATATCTAAAAACCTATCAACACTTGAATCACTTCAACTTAGAGTCTATGTCCCGCCAGTGCACAACTGGCTGTAGTGTACTCGCAGTTTCTATAATTCAAATAGATGGTTGCGATGCATATGTGCGAAGCCATATTAGGTCACTGAATATTTTCTTAACTTTGTCCATGGGAATTTCAAAGGGATAATTCAATAATTCAAAAAGTTTTTCAATGACTAAAGGAAATTCAACATTAGGATGGAATCGATTCTCTGACTGTTCGTGCTTCATGATACTCAAGCATTGAGTTTAAAGCTTTCTAGGCCTTGAATTGATCAAGAAGTTGTCCAGGGAGAGTAAGGTTTCGAGTTGAGTGGAGGAAATCACAAAAAAAAATATTTTTTGTACTTGGAATGACTTAGGAAATATCAATCCATATTGGAATTATTTTTCGGAAAATAGTTCCCTTGGGAGATATGTGAACCAGCTACATTGAATCAATTCTTTGGTAACAATTAACCTTGGAGCTTTATGGTTCCAAAAGAATTCGGTTCGAAATTGGTTATGAGAAGGTCAATTGGAAATAAGGTCAAGAGAAATGGTTGGATACACTAGTCGTAGAAATACTTTGGGTAGATAAGAGTTTATTAGGTTTGCTATAGAAGAATTTGAAACTCTAAATAGCGAATGGATCTAGATTCCAAATAAAGATAGAGGAGTAAGATTTGATCAACAAATGGAGAAGTTGGAAATAGGTTTGCTAATGAAGGAGATTAAAAAAGAGAGTCTAATCTTAATCCAAAACGGCGAAAGAGTATGGATCCTAAAGTATGCTAGAATATGATAAAGATATGGAAGAAAATAATCCCGAAAGCCATGGGACACTAGTACCAAAAATCTAGAAAATAAAATAGGCAGTAAAACATACCATCATATAATCGGCCTAATTTAGATAAGGTTTAGGTACAAACGTAAGCAAGATGACCTATAAAACTATAAGCAAGCCAAAATAAATAATTTTTGGCCCTATATTATAATATGGTGAATATAGTAGACTCTCTGTTCACCATGTATACTATATATATAATACCTAGGGATTCAAAAATTCTATTCTTCCAATTCTTAATCAACAATATATCCTTGATAAATACCGCCTTACATACATTCTCATTAAGATTACAACTTTTAGAAATTGTATCGTAGGGGAGACATGACTTTGGGAAAGATATTGGCCAGAAAAAGTGTAATCAAGGTTAATATGTTATGCTTCGATAGGGTATCATCTAGTGCAAACAATAATTATAGGTATCATTAGCTCTTCTGGTCCTGGTCTGGTTCGAGCAGCCTCCCGCTGCTCAATCTACTACTACGATTCTCTTGTCATATTTCTTGCATCATGCATAGAAAACAAGATCTTGCTACTACCGACTGATAGGCATAGGTCAGATTGTCTTCATAGTCTGGCAAGTTTAGGGGCAAGCATAAACAAGGAACCTACCGTTCTATAAGCAAGCAAAAATAGTTACTTATATATATAGATAATTCGGTCCTACGTTGTGACAAATCAATATTCTAGTGTTCTAGTTGTTTCTAGGTATGTTCACTTAAGTTGTTGATGGACCTGCATGGGCCACCACTAAAAAATGTCACGATCCGATTCTAAATTATTGGGTCGAACCGGATCATGCCAGCCTGCACCGTTGTGAGACGGCGGCAGTAAGCTGTTCTATATGCAGGTATTCACAACAACACTTATATGCATTTGTCACAACACGAATTTACGAATATTTAAAAACTTTTTATTCAACCATTGAAAAGTACAAACTGAAACTGAAAGTAGTGAAATAAAATACTGAAACCAAAATCTACAACTCCAACACAATAAAACTAGATAACGAGGAAAACAACTAGCTAAATGGTCGGCTCATCGGCCTCTGGTTCTGCGTCCTCTAAGGGAGACTCTGGCAACACCACAGGATATAATACCGGATCATAGTAGCTATTGAACTAATAGCTCAACATTATCAACATCACCTATGGAGGGGGGATCCAGTCAGGAAAGGAGCAAGTACGAGTACAAAATCCGACATTCTAAATAATAATGGAAATATGCAATTTTAAACAGTTGAAACTCTTTGAACAATATTTTTCAGCAATTTTCAGCAATTCAGTATTTGAAACAATATGATTTGAATATGTAACGTCTATGACCGGCTTGGGTTGTACAATAGCATCCTAGCGATGCGATACGGCTTATCCCGTGTGTAAGAAGGGTAAGCTCGCACAATAATAATATGCAATATGAGGGGTATTGATCATAGACGCTACACTACTCCTCAATACCCCACAATCAATATCAATCAATATTTGAACTCTAGGAGAGAGTTCCGTGTAGCAATGTGTTTAAGCATGCAACATGACAATTATTAATTAAAATGCAAGAAAACATATCCGTAACTTGCCTTTGTTTAATGACTGGAACATGGTGTCGGTACCGGAGAGGAAGTCAAACATGTACTCAAAATCCTACAGTTGAGCACCCTGACTTAGAATCATATAGGAAACCATATCTAGGTGTGCTAGTTGTAATTTCTAGAAACAGACCCTAGTCAGGTTTTAAGTTATTAAATTAATCTATCGAAATCTATCTAACGTCGTAAACTACATTTGTTATCAATTTACGGAATAATCGATTACTGATTTAATTGGGGAAAATAATAATTACAGATTAATTGGCAAAACTTTGTATTTTAATAATATATATAAAGCTAAATTTTCTTTTAAATGATAAAAACATGAGCATGTTAATTTACTAGTAATTTATTCACTTTAATTAAATGTGAAAAATCCTTATTAATTTTATACAAAAGAAAATAACCAATTTTTTTTATTATGCGCCTAGCTACGCCAACAATAAAATCCAGAAAATAAAGTAGAAAGTCTACACTACACAATTACAGGGCCACAGAAATAAAGGAAAAAATGGGCTTATGCCCTTACAACAAATTAATTAAATTAATTAGCCGAGGTGAGCTCTAAGTGCCGTGAAGCGGTCCAAACAGAAGGCCGAGGCCCTGCACCCAAAATACTAGAGGCCTGTAACTAGTTCTAAAATAACATATAATTAAATATAATTTATAGAAAAATGGACGTCTCAGACTGGGTCTGCAATCTCATGTTGCTGGCTAACGCCTCAACGTACAGGAAATCCTGCAGCGTTTGCGTGTCGTCGAGGCTCATCCGACCGATACGCTCGTCGCCTACAGGGGATACAGAAACTAACCAACCAACACTTTAACCAAATCAAAACCAATAAAACCGTTTGCAAGGACCAGGGTTTTAGAAATAGGTTTTGATATACAAAAAAATTACTTAACTTATAAAATCATTTTTAAATACTTTTTTGAAAATTTGGACAACACCTCCTCTGTAACTAGGATGAACTAACCACATAGGCGGTACAAAACCCACACCAACAACAACCCAAAATACTAAACATCACTCAAAACCACACCACCCAAATACCAATCTCCAAAGCCACCAAGGCAAGTCATAGCCTAAGATATAAACACACCACATAAATCCCAAGCAATAACCAACCCAAGGGATTAAACCATAACACGCAAAATAATACCCAGACCCAAAAAAATAATCCACAGCACACAATACCAAAGAGAAATTATGCCGCGACGTAACCAACGAAACCGCGTATCCCCTAACGCAACAATATAATACCGATCCCCATAACGGGGTCGGTACCGAGTCACCGACTAACTACGGGAGGGAGACAGGGACACGGGATTATACCTCAGTTGGTCGGCTAGAGCTCTCAGATGTAAATAAAAATAGAAAATATCCACGCGGATCGGTTCGGGACACACTGGAAGTGCAGACAGTGCTTGGGCCGCGGGTCTGGCACGAAGGTCGGACACCGGTAGGGCATCGCGGAGGCGGTCTGCCACGAGGGGACAGAGGGGTTCGACGGGGGGTCGCCGAAGGAGATCGGTCGGGCGAACGGCCACGGGAAGGCGCTGGACAGCATCCGGACAACGAAACAGGATCCTGAGGGCAGCGAACAGAGAGACGGAAAGCCGTGGTCAGGGGTCGCTGGTCAGGGGTCAGATCGGTCGCGAATGGGCGACGGACAGTGGGTTCGGCACGGGGCTTGGGTAGCGGGGACATCGGCCTCGTAGATGACCGAGGGCACGGCGGAGGGCATCGCAGGACAACGCCTCGACGGGGTAGTCGGGCGGGGACGACGGCGGTCGCGGGGTGGATGTGCGGCGGGTCGCACGGGTCCCATTCGGCAGATCGGCCGGCTAGGGCAGAGCTCACGGCCGAGGTCGGCTCGGACAGGGGTCCGGTCGAAGGCTCGGGGCGGAGATCGGTCGTTAGGGCACGGGTCGGGGCGGCGCACAGGAAGGGGCGGCCGTAGATGGAACACAGAGGGCTGGTTGTAAGGTGCTGCCGATGGCGGTGTGGGGGCGCGGGAAGGTCGGCGTCGGTGGCCTGCGGGAAGGCGTAGGGGATCGGGAGTAGAAAGATGAAGATGATGGTGTTGGTGTGTTTTGTTTGTTTTTTTCCTTTTTCTTTCTATAGAGATGGGTGATGTGGTGGAGAGGAATTAGAGGGGAATGAACATGGAGAGCAGAAATAGGGGGTGAACGAAAATGGTTACGGGTTGAGTGCTAATTGAGGGATGGGTCAGGCTTTGGGTTTATTTTTTTATATATTATTATTTAAGAAAAACTAATATATATATATTATATATAATATATATATATATATATATATATATATATATATATTACATTAAAAGAAGGATTTGAGAATGGATTCGGGAAACGAGATTCGAAAAAAATCGGGTTTGGTCGGGTCGGATCTCGGGCACGGAATCGGGACAGGCAGTAATCAAAAATCCCATAATTAATTTAAAAAATAATATTTTCCTGACCCGACTATTATAATAACAATAATAATTATAATAGTAATAATAACCTAATCTAAACTAATAATCCTAATTAATCTAAATATCCAATAATTAATCTAAATCCAGAAAGCGGGTTTCACAGATCCAAGGATGTGACCTACTTCTCCCAAGTCTTCATATCAAACTATTTGGATAACCATACCCTTACATCTGATAACACCATCATATTGTTTCCAATGAGCAAGATGTCATCCACATAAAGTACTAGGAACACCATCACATTTTCGTCACACTTTCTGTATGCACATGATTCATCCTGACATTGATCAAATCTATAGGATTTTATCACCTGATCAAAAATATGTTCCAAGATCTGGAAGCTTGCTTAAGTCCATAAATGGACTTCTTGAGCTTACAAAAAGATGTTCTTGGTCCTTTTCAATGAACCCATCTGGTTGCTTCATATAGATGTCTTTTTCAAGACTTCCATTAAAAAAAACTGTCTTGATATCCATTTACCAAATCCTATAATTGAGATAAGCTGCAATAGATAAAGGAATCTGGATAGACTTAAGCATGGCTAGTGGAGAAAAGATTTTCTTATAATCGATACCCTCTCTTTGAGTAAACCTTTGCAACAAGCCAAGCTTTAAAGGTTTCAACCTTACCGTCTAATCCTCTTTTTCTCTTGTAGACCTACTTGAATCCAATGTCTTTTACACCAACGGGTGGTTTCTCCATACCTGATTGGAATTCGTAGATTCTATTTCAGATATTATTGCCTTTTGCTAAGACTCTACATCTTTATCTTGGAGTTGTTCGTTGTAGGTACATGGATCAAAATCTTGTTTCTCAGGGACGAAGTCTGAGGACTCTTCCAAGAACATAATCTATCAGGTTGTATCACAACCCTCCCACTACGACGAGGCACTATCGGTTGTGGTATAACAATTGTAACACGTTATGCAGTTAATTGTGGTTCATCCCTTGTACTGTTGGTACTGAAGTACTTGTGTCTCACCTCTCAGTTCTTCTAGAACAACTCTACTTGTGGGTTTATGGTTCATCACATAGTCTTCCTCTAAGAATTGGATATTGGTGCTAACAATGACCTTCTGATCCTTAGGACTATAAAAAACCTCCTTTCGTTCCTCTTGGATAGCCTATAACAAGCATACTTCTATACGAGATTCCAACTTATCTGCTTTTCCATTCAGCATATGTGTTGGACTACCCCAAATTCGAACATGTTTCAGACTAGGCTTACGCCCAATCCACAACTCTGTAGGAGTAAGAGGTACTGACTTAGAAGGAACCAAGTTCAAAATATAAGCTGCAGTCTTTAAGGCATATCCCCAAAACGAATCTGGTAAATTCGGATAACTCATCATTGATCTAACCATTTCCATAAGAGTTCTATTTCTTCTTTCGGCTACACCATTCTGCTGGGGAATTCCAGGTGTAGTCAATTGGGATAATCCCAGTCTCTGATAAATAATCCCTAACTCTCAAAGAGGTACTCGCCACCATGATCTGATCGTAATGACTTGATACATTTTTTATGACGTTTCTCCATTTCAGCCTTGTACTATTTGAATTTCTCAAAGCACTCGGACTTACGGCGCATCAAATAAATGTATCCATACCTTGATAATCGTCAATAATGTGACAAATATTCAGAGCCACCTCTAGCTTGGATAGTCATGGGTCCACACAAATCAGAATGAACCAATTCCAATACATCTTTGGCCCTATATCCCTTTGTCGTAAAAGGCCTTTTGGTCATTTTACCTTCCAAGCAAGATTCACAGACTGGTAGTGCCTCTACTTCCAATGAACTCAAAGGTCCATCTTCACCAGTCTTTAAATCCTTCTTAGGTTAATATGCCTCAATCGTAAGTGCCAAAGATATGTTTGGCTCATACAAGAAGGTTCCTTTCTCTTATTTAAGTTAGATGACATATTATTCATTTCCATAAGTTGCATTGTGGGCGAAACATGATTAATGACATACAGATTATCAACTAATGCACCAGAACAGATAAAATGTATATTCTTTCTAATAACAATATTGTCATTAAAATAAACTGAATATCCATCCTTAACTAACATAGAAACAGAAATTAAATTCCTTCTAAGTGAAGGTGTATAAAGACAATCTCTCAATGTCAAAGACTTATTTCTACCAAAAGATAAAGTAACATCTCCTAATGCAACGACCGCTACTTTGTAGCGTCACCCATGAACAAGCATATCTCTCTATCACTGAGCCGTCTGGTTTCCTGGAACCCTTACAATGTATTACAGACATGATTAGTGGCTCCTGTATCTACACACCAGGTGCCGGTAGATAATACCGCTAAACATGTTTCAAGTACTAGTAAATGAGATATACCTTCTTTGTTCCTTTGTTTGAGAAGTGGACAGTTAGTCTTCCAATGTCTTGACCCTTTGTACTTGAAACATTTGCCTTTCGGCTTTTTCACAGCGCCTTGAGGTCCCATGCCATTCTTTGCGGAGTTTTCCTGTTTCTGAATGTTATTCTTCTTCTTACCGCCTTTTGGCTTAGAAGTAGAAGCCTTTTCAGAAACAAAAATATGACCACTCTGCCCAAAGAGATATCCAGCATCCTGTAGCTCTTTTGCAAGTTCTGCCAAACTATACAACCTTTTGTTCATGTTGTAATTAAGGCAAAAATTGTTAAAACTTTTAGACAGAGTTCCGAAAATGATATCGACCTGGAATTCCCTATCAATTTCAGCTTCAAGGATCTCCATCTCATTCAAATGACCCATCATCTTGAGAACATGATCCCTTACTGGTGTACCCTCAGCCATTTTTGTATTCATCAAACACTTCATAGCAAACTGCCTAGCTGCTCTACTCTGATGTTCGAAGAGTTCCTTGAGGTTATACATCATATTATAAGCCGTGGCTATGGCCTGATGCTGATGTT
>JANAVB010017266.1:0-29707 GCA_029216955.1 Iris pallida
TCCGCTCCAGGAAGAGAGACTTGACAAGAAGCCAAACCTGACAAGAAAATAATATATCAGTAACAAAAAGGAAAAACCTGAAAGAATGTGAAAGAGTTATAATTGAGTACCTTCTGCCTGCTCAGCACCAACATGGACTAGGTCATCAGCCCTAGTTACAGGGGGAACCAAGAGCAGGCCCAGGTTGCTCAAAGGGAATAATGTCAAGGCCCCGAGCAACATCAGCCTGTACATCTTCTACAGCCCCAGCTGGACCTGGAGCAGTTTCAGCAACAGCCACCTCAGTACACTGTTCAACCTCTCCTTCTGCAGCCGATGTCGGCTTACGATAGATTCCTCTGCACCAGCAAACCCGGAGGAACCAGGGACAACTCTTGTCTTGTCCAGTATCATGGGCTATCTCTGTATATTGTGCCCTCTCTTGTCTGCAAGGGAATATATGATGGCAGTCAGCCTCATGTGAAGTATGCAAAATCGAAGGTGGAAAATCTTATCCGTAGTAAAATACAAGGATAACATACCCGCGGGAGTGTGAGCTGACTGGACTTGATTCTCGTCCAACTCCTTTATTAAAGCCCAAATCTCAGACATATCCTCCAAAGAGATATCGTAAGAGGGACTGGCTTTTTGGTCGCCATCATAGTCCGGGCATTTGCCCTAGTCATCCCTTGACTCGGCCCCTTTGACTTGGGAAGGCTGAATATCGTCTGCCAGTTGAGGATAAGGAGGGGACACTGTTGTCACTTCCAACTCTTCAGCTGAAGAGGCACCTGCCTCGATCGCAACTTCAAAATCCTGTGCAAAGGACAAAAGCAAGGGTGAGAAAGCTTCATTTGAAGACTGCACACATAGTGGTTTGACCAAAACGGCTATGGAGTCTATAAAGGGATCTACCTCCCTAATGGTAACAGCCCGCGACGCCGTTCCACCTGTTCCAGTCTGCCAAGAAGATCTTCTTAAAGGAGGTGAGCCAGCACCTACATCCTTGGCTCTCCTGGTGGCAACAGTCTTCTTCTTCCTCTTGAAAGTTAGTTGTTGGGCTAGTTCAGTTGAAGCTTTCCTCTTCTGAGGAGGATCGGGGAGAGCAGAATCATCTTCGATATCCTCTCTTGGAGGTACTGTCGGCTCCCTAAGAGCAGCTCCCTGTCGTGGTGTTGCTGTCGGCTTGACGGCTGCAGCGGCGCTCTCCTTTTTGCTGCCCTTTGGTATCTTTCAGGCTCGTTTCGCACTTGCAAGAGTAGCGGCAAACCTAGTCCCCAATATCAAGCTCTGCTCATGATAATACTGAGGATGAAAGGTATTAATTTGAGTATAAAATTTGGCAGCAGCATAGAGCTGGTGGGTCTCAGGCTTATCTTCAGGCATAGTAAAAATTGTCCCCGTACATCTGGCATTGTAATAAACCCATGCACGTGCCCCATCGATCAAGCTGTCTATTGACTCCAGATGCGGGCTAGCATTGCACAAAAGAAGTTGACTATATCCAAATTGTCGTACAAAATGGCTTGGTAGATAAGGCTCCAGGTAGGTGTGATTCCTATTTCTGAGCACCAGATGAGAGAGCCTGATAAGCTGGAGCGAATGGAATGCCCAAGTAGCCAAGCTAGTAGTATGGGCTCCCTCATCTACTAATGTGTCCCCTACATTGCCATTGCTGGATGGAGGGGATACTCTGAAGAACTCGTAGTCCTGAAGAAAGCTCAAGGCCCTTCTACAAGCAGGCACCCCAGTGACGGCCCAGTCTGCGTCACAGAACCTTCGAAGAAAGGCGTCTCCGGCCAAAGAGTCCACCACCAATCGAGCATTCATCAGTTTGGGATAGTGCAGCAGCAGCCATCCCATTAACTAATGAAAGGGGAGTTCAGTCCGGGCAAAGTCTGTCCTACAGTCGGAGGTCACCGTGTTTCCAACAAAATCTTGTACGCCCCGTTGGATGGCTCCGACCATTGCAGGAAACAGGGCAAGCCGGTATCCAAACGCCAGCTTTACAGCCGGAAGTATCATACTCCGGCTCATTCTTTCAATATATCCTGAACCACCAGGGACTATGCAGTGCGGATCCAGATCATCAGAAAAGTCGCCAGCACGGCTTTCTTTGACAACTTAAACTCAGCTTGTCGGAAGAAGTGGTAAATCGAGGAATTTCCCTTAAGATCATGACCATCATCAGTATCTACAGCCCCGTGATCTGTCATCGGTTCCTCTATTTCAGATTTCGTCAGGAGCTTACAAATCGAAAAGGGGGCTAGACCTTCTCCTTCTTCTTGAACGAAGATATAGCTCGTCTAAGATCTCGTATGGGGATTGGCCCCCTTATTCTTTCCTGTCTTTATGATCCTGTGACAGAAAAGCAAATGACAGAGTAACTCCTTATGTATATCCCTCATCTCGGAGTTCTCCCTCTCCAGGTCCAGGAGTTCCTCATCACAGGGGACATGTTCTTCGTACGGCTCTGTTCCCCAAGGAAGCTTTGATATTTCCTACATCTCATGGAGAGCCAAGCCCATCTTCCCTTTCAGAGTGAAGAAGGTACAGGTGTGACGATTATACAACTCCGCCAGAGAGACAAACATGGGCCAATTCGTCTTTATGCCATATTGAGTGGCTCTAATAGCATAAAAAAACGCAGGTAGCCTTCAGCGTGGCTTCATAGGTTGAAAGCACCCATTCAGTGAGGTCACTCCAGAACGAAAAAGGGTACCTCCAACCTTCCAGCTGCAGCTTTCCTACGGGATACTACCTATTCTTCGACATCATCAGATTGGAAAGGGTATCGGCATCATAGGAATGAAGGTCGGTTGGGATATCATTTATTATGGCACCAGGGTGCAGCCCCCTCGTGGAATAGGACGTGGAGCCCTTGACACACTTAAAAGTGTCCCTCTTTCGTTCACCAGAGCTGAACTGTATCTTTCTGAAGACAACCCAATGAAGTTCAGGGGTTAAGTCTCATTTCATCTGCCTCCGCATGGGTAGATCGGTGAACGCCGATAAAGGATATTGGCGATCCATCGTCAGCAACCATATCCTTTGGTTGTTCAACCTGACCACCAAAGGGTCTCTCAGGTGTATCGTTCCGCCGTCCTCAAATCCCAGGCTGTCGCCAAAGAAGAAGTATGGCTTCTTAAGACTCCGTGCCCCTCCGAGCAGGAACTTCTCATCATTTATCATCTGCCTTAGGAACATCTTATCATGTTCAAGCATGGCGATCATTCGTACTGAAGTCTGGTTCTGACTGATCTTAACCTGAACATTTCTGATCATGATGGTGACGTGGCTTGAACCGAGAACTTGGCGAGCAGAGCTGAGAGGAATTCCACCGAGTTCCGGGACGACCATGTCAACTGCAAAGACATAAAAGAAAGTTCGACCTGGAATCTACAGAAAAAAGAGCTAAAGTGCTGGAGAAATTCTATGCGCCCAGTAGTTGTGCGCCCAAACGGCCTTTGGGCGTATAAGAATCTTCAAACACTTGTGTTATGTATGGGCGCATGATATACAACAAGCATATGGGCGAATATTTTTTGCAGGCGCATAAGAGTGCTCAAACACAGAAGCGTTCTGCGTGGGCACATGACACACAACAAAGTGTGTAGGCACATACTTCTGCGGGCGCATAAGAATGCACACAGAAGTGTGTTGCTTTGGGCGCATATCAATGGTTATGCGCCCAAGTAGAGAGTAGACTGAGCGTCGCAAATTAACGCTCGAGACTTTATTTTGAAGCATAGCCTCACCCAGAATGGGGTCTTAGACTAGCGGAGACGCTGTCGAAGGAGGAGAACTGCCCGGTGCAGCCTCTTTGTCCTTCGCGAATTTCTTGGCAGCCTAGGGATACATGATTCGTGTAGAGAAGAAATGGAGAGTCTCTTATAGTTTTTTTTAAAAAAAGAAGAAAATGAATTTTCTTTCTCCTCAAGGCCTATTTGTTGGCATAGACGAAAAGTTATGCGCCCACATGGTCTATGCGTCCACATGACCTATGCGCCCATACAGTCTATCCGCCCACACAGAGTTTGGGTCTTTTGCATATTATATGCCTGCTATTTGCTGATGTAGACTATACAGAGACGTCACATGAAGGATGGACCCCTTCGAATTATGCTCCGATGAATCTGTCAATTATGAAAGATCTCAACAGCCATCGTTTGACAACCTGTCAACATCTATGCGCCCAAAGAGAGAGTCTGTTGTGCGCCTACAGTGCCAAAAGAAGACAGTCTCCCATGCATCTTTCAAAGTATTTCGAACTCGTTCGAGTATCAAAATCTTTGAAGGGGGTCCTGTAGAAGCATGAAAAGATCCACACCATGCGCCCAAGTCAAGAAGCAGCGATGCACCCAAGTCAGAGAGTAGCAGACACCCACAACGCAAACTCTATGCGCCCATATAAAAAATCCCCATGCGCCCATGTGCAGCAATGTCTATGCGCCCACATGGCTCTTCCAGAAGGGGGCACATAGTCCTCTTCCATATTATGCGCCCAAGTCAGAACAGCTCCACGACTCGGTCAACATCCACGATTAGTCGTGCAACAAAGCATGCGGCTACGTCAGTCTCTACGAGCAGTCGTGCACCGAAGCTTGTGGCTACGTCAACCCCACGATCTACCTACGATCATCCAGTCTTTATGCGTCTACACCCTATGCACCCAAAGGAAGACTATGAGCCTACATGGAAATTAGTATATTTTCTACCTGTGTGCGCATAGCAGTCATTTTAGTACAAAATGACTATAAATAGAGGTCATATACCTCTTCAAATAGACAGAACAGATAGCATGTTAGCAATTTTCTTAGGTTTTCTTCTATTTTTTATAAATCAGAGTGTTAACGAAGTAAAGGAGCAATTGTCGCTCGATCTCTGTCGTCCCATTTCCTATATTTCTTTTTGTACTCGGAGATTCTCGGTATAAGATCTCTCAAGTGTACTCAATTTATAGTGCCTTGCGCTAATAAGAAAAGACATTATTTTTTCTCTTTTTTGTAAGTGTCTATAATATGGCTTTGTCCGAATCCTTCTAAGTGATGGTCTGATCTCGGATCTTCCTTTATAGTCAGCAAATCCTCTATCTCAGCCCAAACGATATATTCAGTCAATCTCAATAGAGGAGGAGTTAGTTCCTGTTTACCAGCTCTAAAGGCTTCCCTGTTCCTTCTCCATAGGTGGGACACAGGAAGGAACTGACGATGGCAATAAAAAAAAAGCTTTTCCTCCATTCTGAAAGTGGAATACCGTACTATTTTTCTTACATATCAGATAAGACATAATACAATAAGTACTCCTTCCAGATAAGATTTCGTATGCTGGGAAATCATTGATGGTCACATCAACATCGCTCTCATCTAAAAGTTTTACTCCATCGATATATCATATGTCTGAACGGTAAACTGCCATAATTGTTTCAACTCGTCCACCAATGGCTGCAAGTAGATATCGATGTTCTTCTTTGGATTTTCTTGGACCGGATATGATAAGTCTTAAGAACATATAAGGAGTCATCATGCACATCCACGGTGGTAGATTGTAAGGGGTCAAAATTACCGGCCAACAAGAGTACTGAGCCCCCGACGGTCCAAAAGGAGTGAATCCATCAGAACATAAAGCCTGTCGAACATTCCTAAGCTCTGTAGCAAATCTAGGATGACATCGATCAAAATGCTTCCATACCTCTCCATTAGATGGATGAGATAATTCTCCTTCATCTATCTTCCGCTTTTACTATGTTATGTCATCTGTTTTGCAGTATTCGAGAACATATACATCTTATGTAGCCTTTTTATGATCGACAAAAACTGCATGTACTTGTAGAGGCGCAATCTTGCTCGTGCAGTTGATTTTTCTTTGCCCCGAATGGGCTTGTACCGGTCCTCATGACAGAAAATGCATTTGTTTTTATCATTGTTCTCCTTGTAGTACAACATACAGCTGTTTCGGCAATAATCTATCTTTTCGTAGCCTAATTCGAGTTTTTGTATCATCATCTTCGACTTGTAAATATTTTCTGGCAAGTCCTTCACTCCTTTTGGCGGCAACTCTCTAACAAACTGAATTATTTAGTCATAGCATTCTTGCAGTAAGTTAAAATCAGACTCAAGGTTCAACAACCGCATCACCATCGACAGGACAGAATGAGAATCACAACCCGGATATAACGGAGTATCGGCATGGTTGAACATATCATAGAACTCCTTTGCAACAAGATTCGGATCCTCCGAATCAAAACTTGGACCGGCACAAGCTGTATCAAATACCAACTCACGTGCCAAGTTTTGATGCCCATATTGAAAGTGGTCTCCAAGAGTGGGGCTCCTACCTCCATATTGTAGGAGGACTGATATTGCAAAACCAAAGGTTCTCCTTTAGCTGTCTACTCGTTGTAGTTCGATACGAAACCCTTATTGTGTTAGGGTTATATACTAAAAGCATCACTTTTGTAGTAACCTTATTTCCTTAAATTTTGAATGAGAATCATATGGGCAAATGTTTGCATATTATATTTGTGGCAAGTGTTAATGCAAATGTCTGATATTCTATATTGTAGATAATATAGTGTGTGTTGTCATACAGAAGATCATATTATCAGTTTCCTATGGAGTATATAAATAGTTCACAACCTAGATGGACTTGGACAATCTATTGGAAAGGTTGTAGTGTAATCTGGTGTTAGTCTATCTTGACTATAGGTTTACACTAGTACACTTTGTGTGTATTAAACAAGACCACTTGAGGTTGTTCTCTTTGTACTGACTACATAAGCGAACAAACACCTCCGTTATTATGGATGCTTGTTCTCTTAATTCGGATATAATAACGGACATGTATATGCAGTGTGTATTACTTTGACTCATAAAAGAGTGAGATTCATTATGGATCAACAACCTCTATGAATTGGGTAATAACATTGTATGTATGATGGGCTGTTGATTATAAATGGAATCCATGTCCTGATACATCGGGTTGAAGATGTCCTCTTAAGGTGCTCATAAGGATTTTCATATAAACCCTGCAGGTGGATTATCTCCGACATGACAAATAAAGTTGAGCGGTACTACTTAAGGATAAAAGATGTCGAATCAATATAGTTGTCAGTAGCTTAATTTGATCGATGGACATACGATATCTTAACATGGAGAGCCAAACGAGCATATAATAAAAGGAGCCCACAAACATAATTTAGGATTAGGGAGGTAGTGCAACAATAGCTCATTAGTGGACCGAGCTATTGTTAATGGGCCTGGATTGTGTGTTCGGGCTGAACACCGGATATCCAGATCTGTTAGGAGGCCTAACCCTAATTTCTCCTCATGGTCCCTGCCATAGCCTATATATATCCTCTATTCTCTGGCCACCAGATTACTGATCAGAAATCGGAAAATTTCTCTAAATTCGTGATTCACGTAAGGAGAGAAAGAGAGGGCTGCCAAGGAGAAGAAAAGGTTGGGAGATCGTCGTCCACACGACGTCCAACTCGAGGAAGGAATACGTGCAGAAGATCTTGGGGTCGTCCGCTCGAGATTGCCAGGAATTACTTGGCTCCTTTTCGCCGAAGCTGTAATTCGTGAACCCTATTTTCCGCTTATGAAGGGTTAGAACACATATTAGATCTGTTCAACTTTCTTTCGATCAATACGCACACCAAAGGAAGGGTCCTAGAAATCCCCAGTTCCATCATATTGTAGAGGTGCTCTCTCACGAGATCTACCTCTCTGAATGGTATATTACGACAAATGATACAAGGGAACTTTATGAGCCTTCTGTCCATGAAATAAGGTTGGCTACTGGCGTATCTCAAAAATTCCTCGACGCCCGCCTTGAAATCATCCGTCAAACCAATCTTGCTCTCATGTCGCCGATTGTATATCCATGAACAGTGAACTAAATATCGACTCATTGTTCAAACCAATTCTGCACCACGTTCTATATATTGGGTAAATACAAGTAAAAATTAATTTAGTAGCTAATTGTAACAACCAAGGTTAACAGTATCAGTATCGAAATCGGTATCACACCATTCCTATGAGTATCGATATCGAAGTCGGTAATATCGACGATTCCTATGAGTATCAAAATAGAAATCGGGTATCAGACCATTCCTATGAGTATCGATATCTATCATACCATTCCTATGAGTATCGATATCGAAATCGGTACACACCATTCCTATGAGTATCGATATCGAAGTTGGTAATATCAACCATTCCTATGAGTATCGATATCAAAATCGGTATCAGACCATTCCTATGGGTATCGATATCGAAATTGGTATCAGACCATTCTATGACTATCGATATAGAAATTGGTATCAGACCATTCCTACGAGTATCGATATCGAAATTGGTATCAGACCATTCCTACGAGTATCAATATCGAAATCGGTATCATACCATTGCTATGACTATCGATATCAAAATCGGTATCAGACCATTCCTATGAAATATATGTTAGGAGAAAGGGAATACATACATGAACCTAGATTAATAGTGCAAATCCAATATATCTTGTCCAAGTCCAATGTGCTTGTGTCCAAGTCCAATGTATCGTGTTCGATACCAATATATAATATGCTCGTGTCGAAGTCCAATGTATCGTGTCTATACGTGTCCAACACCAAAATCTAGATTTATATTCCTCAAATTTCTACTGAAATAGGGATTTAGTCCCAAATCCCTATTTATACTGAAATGCTTATTTAATTCCTATTTCTACTAAAATAAATTCAAAAAAATTAATTCAAGAAATAAAAAAAATCCTATTTTTACTGAAATAAATTTTGGAAATAAAAAAATAGGTTCAGAAATCTCACAATGAGGAAGGAGAAGAGGACTTTCAGAGGAGATGGGGGGTCGGGTTCGTTGGTCGCCGAGGGAGGAGCAGGAAGGAGGAGGACGAGGGGCACGTCGGTCGTCGATGGAGGCGGAGGAGGGGGGTCGGGTTCGTCGTCCGCCGAGAGAGGAGCAGGGAGGAGGAGGACGAAGGGGCCGTTGATCGTCGAGGGAGGTAGCGGAGGGGTCGGGGCTCGGTCGCCGAGGGAGGAGGAGGAGGGGACGGGTCGGTCGCTGAGGGGGTCGAGTTGGTGGGAAAATTTTGTGGTTGAAAATTTTGAGAGTGAACATAAAAAACGGTACTGTGAGGGTTTTAATCATGGCCCGCGACGGAATATTCCATCGGTAATCAGTCGGTAAAATTTTACCGATATATTTGTGATGAATATAGCGACATATATGAATAACTAATTTTGCATAAAACATCAATCACTAATTCGTTGCTAGTCTGTCGCTATATAGCGACCGAAAAACTTTCGTCGCTAATATCCGCCGAAAAAAGTAGTATTTTTGTAGTTATAAAGAGTAGGATAGTGCACAAGAATAGGTAGTTCTAAAAGACTTGGTAATTAACACATGATTATTCTTAACATCGTCACGTCGATCGGAGCATCCCTCACCTGACGACCAAGTTGAGCCACTGCAAGCTCCTCCAACGTGCGACCCAAGGGCTGCTCGCGATAGTTCCCGTCGGAACTGTTACTTCGTCTTGTCAGTCGGATACCCTTCCCTCGAGCAGTGCCAGCCAGCGGATGGTGCATGGCACTAGGCTTGCCCCACATAGTCGACAGGGTTATATGTCGCCCCGAAAGAGGGCCAAATGTGTCACACGTAGCCAAGCTGCTACCGAGTGATGCCTCGAGCATGAGCTATCCACGGCCACAACCATCTGGACCAACTGCGATGCCTGGCTCATAGTGGCATTTATGACCGCCGTGCCGATAGGGGAGACTGTGTTCTGTTGGTGAAAACCCCTGATATCGAATACTGGCACCCAACACTCCTTCGTCGATCTCTTGCCATGTTGTATAGCCACCACGCACAGAAGTATACCAACAAAATAGCCGAAAGTCGCGCTCCTTCCCCACATGCGGTGAACCTCGCACGCGGCTGTTTTGGGTATGCAAAGTTAGGTCGAGCATTAGAACCCTCTGGTGGTGTGCCGAGAATTGAAGAGCCAGACTAGCGTCATGCACTCCTCCTTGTTCAGTCGAGCCCATCGTGGTTAGCAAAGCTTCAACATTGGTACTGTTCGAATAAGGAGCAATTCAGCAGTACCCTAAATGAAGGTCTAGGTAAATTTCCATACAAGCCCTTCCCTATATCTCTCTTTTGGGTAAAGACTTTTATCATTATTTAAGATGTTTATATAAATATGTATATAAATGATTATACGTATAAGTTAATATATATATATATATATATATATATATATATATATATATATATATATATATATATATATATATACATATATTACATTGACAAATGTGTGTTATATATATGTAATTCCATATATTTATATATAGGTATTCATATATAGGTATTCATATATGTGTATCTTATGTCATTTTCAAATTTACTAAATGTGTATTTATATAGGTATAAGTTAATATATATATATATATATATATATATATATATATATATATATACATATATATATATATATATATATATATATATATATATATATATATATATTACATTGACAAATGTGTGTTATATATATGTAATTCCATATATTTATATATAGGTATTCATATATAGGTATTCATATATGTGTATCTTATGTCATTTTCAAATTTACTAAATGAGTATTTATATAGGTATATTTTGGTAGGCACTATTTTATATTTACATATCAAATTATTTGTAAAATGAATATATATATATATATATATATATATATATATATATATATATATATATATATATATATATATATATATATATATATATATATACACGCAAATGACCTCTAGCCTAGTGGTTAAGAGAGATGCATGCGGCCCAAGTGGTCGGGAGTTCGAGCCTCAGTGGAGGCGAGTTCGCCACATGTACCCATTGCTTCAAAATATATATATATATATATATATATATATATATATATATATATATATATATATTCTACTACATAATAGGAAAACTTGGTGGTGAAACTTTGAATTCCTAAAATACCCTTAAGTATTTATAAACATGATGTTATTATGTCAACTTGCATGTCATTTATGTTTAAAAGTCAAAACAATAAAGTTTGCATGCAAGTTTTTTTTTTACCATACAACTTTTCATGTTCCAATGGTAAAAAAATTATCTTTACCATTTTTCAAAGATTATTATTCTCAATAGAATTTTTTAAAAAAGAACAAAATTTGTACTTGAATCTTTGGCATTGTAAAAAGAAAACACACACATGAATAATCATCTGGAAAAGACGAAAAGACGACAACTGACCTTATGATATTCTACTTAAAATACGTACAAAGTACGTACATATAGACTAGTATATATATATATATATATATATATATATATATATATATATATATATATATATATATATATATATATATATATATATATATAAAACCAAAACTTTATTGAAGTGATAGGCGTAAAATTCCGAAGCCTATACAAGTAAGCGCGCTCAATGCGACAAGAGGAACATAAAACAAACAGTGCGAGATGCGCACAAAATGAAACCGGATCTCAGCCACAGCCGACAGGGGAGGCACGAGGAACCCGAAGAATGGCCTAAGCAAGGGCCTCCCCAAAAGTGTAGGAGGCGTGGGAGCAACGTCTCCTACCTTTGAGAATTTGTCTGGTGACCTCTTTGTACAATTGTGGAGGAAGTAGTTGGCGTCCTTCATATCTGAATTTGTTTATGTTCTTCCATAATACCCAGATTCCAGCGACTACGACGATCTGATATTCGTGGGAGGCGCTCCAGTTGGCCAAGAGATCGTGGAAGCCATCAGTCGGAGGGACACGACTTAGTCTATTGTGTAGTTTAAACCAAATCTGAGTCGCCAACTCACCAGAAAGGAGGACGTGCTCTGTCGATTTCGATGAGTGCTCCACGCAGCAGTGGCATCTGGACGCGTGGCTGAATCTGATAGATCTGATGTGGTCGTCCGTCGGAAGCTTCCGGCACAGTTCTCGCCAAATAAGGATAGACCATTTGATGGGTATGCAAGACTGCGAGAACTTAGCACATGTGTTATTCGGCACGCCTCTGCCTCTGGCCACAAGTCTGGTAGAAGCAAGCGAAAAATTCTTCCCGGGTTAGGGGACCAACTTTATGTGTCGGGCATGTCAGTGACCCGAAGTTTAGCCGCAAGAATACCGTCGGCCGCCGGCTGACAAGGCAATCTCTTATTCTCCTCCAATCCTATCCGGAACTGCCTTCCCATAGGTCCCTAATTACGCACCCCTGAGGTGTTCTACCTTTGGGCTGTATGGTGTCTTCCCCTAGCCACCGTTTCAGACAGGCCGATGAGCGACCATCGCCCAACTGAAGGCGGATTAAAGGTTCAGCGATGTTGTGTCCTCGAATTATGCGATGCCAAGACGTCGAAGATCTGTTGTTAGTGACCGCCTCCGACAGATGGAAAAATCTGGAGTATCTAGCTCTCATGAACCTCGTCCATAGTGAGCTCTCCGTGCGTAACTTCCACCACAGCTTCATGGAGCAGGCGTCCACGATGTGGACAAGTCTGCTGTATCCCAGACCTCCTTCTTTAGTAGGTTTGGCCATGGTATCCAAATCGGTCCAGTAATGTTTGTCCTTGTCGTCGCATTGGCCCCAGAATAACTTGGCGAAGAAGGATTCACGATTATGGAGGACCTTCTTAGGAGGGGAGCAGACGGCTAGGTGTACAATGGGATGGAAGAGAGAACATGTTTGATGAGGATCATCTTGCCCCCTGGTGATAAAGTAGCGTTGTGCCATCCTGCGATCAGTTTACAGATTTTGTCTACAAGGTGTTTGTATATACCCGAGTTAGACTTTCCATACACCAACAGGAAACCCAAGTAAAAGAAAGGTGGGTATGCCGTGCCGAAGGAGGTTATATTGGAAAGCAGGGATGAGCAGGTTCTGTCAGCATTGTGATGGGTATAGATGAAGCTCTTGTTGTTATTGACACGCTGGCCGAAGCATGTGGTGTATCTCGCGATCGTTCTCATGACCACCTCGATCGATCCACTGTCTCCAGAGGAGAAGATAAGGATGTCTTCCACGTACGCCAGGTGCATAAAAAGTGGGCAGCCAATCATGGTGTGGAAGTATTGGAAACCGGGCATTCTGGGTATGATATTAAGGCTTTTGCTGAGAGCTTCTTCCGTGATGATGAAAATAGTGGAAGAGAGGGGGTCCCCCTGTCTAACCCCGCGAGTAGATCGGAAAAACCCTGCTGCCTGGCCGTTGATGACGGTGGAAAACCAAGCATTGCTGATAGATCTGAATATGATGTCGATCCAGGATTCGGAGAAGCCAAACGCCCTGAAGACCCTGATCGTGAATTGCCAGTCAAGGCGGTCGTATGCCTTCTCCATGTCCAGTTTGAAGGCGATGTTCCCCCCTTGGACGGAAACTTCATACATGTGATCATCTTCTGGGCGAGGAGAATGTTGTCAGTTATATTTTAGCCTTTAACAAACCAGCTTTATTCTTCGAAGATTATCTTGGGGAGGAGATTGGACATCCGGTTGGCAACGATTTTAGATATAATCTTGTTGGTGAAGGTGCAAAGGCTGATAGGATGGATGTCTTTGAAGTTTTTCAGGTTGTTTTTCTTGGAGATAAGGATGATGTTGGTACAGAAAATGGAATTGGGATAACTCGCCCCTTGGAAAAACGCTAAAGTGGCCTCTAATAAGTCAGTTTTTAAGATGTCCCAACAAGCTCTGAAAAAGGCCCCATTGAAGCCGTCTGGCCCCGGGGCACTGTGTTCATTAATGGACCAGACAACCGCCTTGACCTCCTCCTCCGAAGGAGTAGCCACCAGGGTCTCATTCTCGCTGTCGTTGATGATGGATGGGATTTCGGACAGGAGCGCAACGTCTTTAACGAGAGGCTCTTTGGTAAAAAGGTTAGAGTAGAAGTTCTTAGCCGCAGCCTGAATAGTATCCTGGTAGTCCACCATGATGTCATTTTCGTCGTAAATTCGGTGTAGTTTTAATTTGTTTCTGCGGCCTTTGACATATGCATAAAAGAACCTGGTGTTCCGGTCCCCATCGGTGTCCCAAGTCAATCTGGCTTTTTGTCTCCAGAATTCTGTTTTGACTTTCAGCCTGGATTTAAGAAGTGCTCTGGCAAGGTTGCGCGAGGCGCGGGTGGCCCGGAGATTATCTATACTTGTAAACATAATTTTTCAATGGATATAAATCCTTGTATGTATGTATATATATATATATATATATATATATATATATATATATATATATATATATATATATATATATATATATATATATTAACCTATGCATCACTAAAGGTATACAAGTATGTATATATATGCAAAATTATGTTTATATTTATTTTAGCTAAAAGGATTTATATCCATTCAAAAATTATATCCTACTTAACAATTATAGAAAATTTTGTTTATGACTATAAGTAATTATTTATATATGCTCATATAAATGTATAATTGAGTACATGATATATATATTGGAAGTCATTATAGTTATATATTAATTAACCCCTTGAGTAATTATACATATACATTTATATACGTTTGTATAATATAAATATATTGGTATTTTATATGTATATGATTTTATACATAGGATTATCTATATATATACAAGGAAATTGTTTTCCACGGAATAACCCTAATGAAATTGTTTCTTAAATGAAATTTTGGTTATATCTATAATACTTTGTTTTTAGTATAATATAAGTTTACCTAAGGGTTCATTGTTTGACCATTATAGGTTTCTTAAAAATAAAAAACGGTTACAAATTCGCTTTATTCATGGTTACGCGAGCAATTCAACAACATATCATTCGCCAACAGCTAAATATCCAACATCTGATTTACCGCCATATGATTAGCTGGCAGTTCCCGTTTATCCTGAGCTAGGAGCTCCGGTTTGGTTTCTTCCGAACAAAAAGACTCTGAAGTTGCAGCTAAAGGTCCTATATAAAATGAACTGCATCAACATCAGTATTCAAATAAAGGGGAGCACCTTGCTTTCATGAAAATGCCAGTTGTGACCATAGTAGATGCATGAATCAAAGCAGATACAGGAGTGGGACCCTCCATTGCATTGGGTAACCAAGTTTGCAATCCTATCTGTACGGATTTTCCAGCAGCACAAAATTATTTTAATAAACAAGCCAAGTAAGGTCTATATATATATATATATATATATATATATATATTTATATATATATATATATATATATCTATATATATATATATATATATATATATATATATATATATATATATATATTTATATATATTTATATATATTTATATATATATTTTAATAAACAAGCCAAGTAAGGTCTATATATATATATATATATATATATATATATATATATATATATATATATATATATATATATATATATATTGGTGTGTGACTCTTGATTGGTTGTTTTGGGTTATGTTAGATTCATGATAACTGTAGCAACGGTAGTTCGTGCCTAGGCTTGGATATGACATTTGGTAGTACAATCTCAACATATCAATGGACGAATTCTAGGCAAGTACACATTGCCAATTTGATTTACAATATTTTTATGCTCTAATTTATCAGCCATTTTCCTGTTAAACTGTTGCATATTTTTCCTGTTCATTACATATAGATTGTCCTGATTATGTATGTCATATATTCCTGATTATACTTGTTCCTGATTAGTCGTGTTGACACATGAGATACACGGATGTTGTATTACATGCTAGGTGACCTTACATGTTTTCATTTCGACTTGTTCCTTGTTAGAAGACTGACTAGACGTGTCGTGGATGCGAGACCGATAATTACATTTGGGAGGGGAGGAAAATTGCTACATGTGTGGACAATGTTGTGCAGTTACATTCTATCTTATATATATATATATATATATATATATATATATATATATATATATATATATATATATATATATATATATATATAATTTGATATAACTTTGATATCACTACAACAAAAAACCCTTTTAATGACGGCTAAAAAGCGTCATTAATGACAAACCATGACGCTTTTTTTTCAAAGCAACCATTATGAAAACGGGTGTTATAAATGTCTTTTAAAAGCGTTATAAAAAAAACCGTCATGAATAGTTTCTATAAAAGTGTTATGAATATTTAATATATAATACACAATTCAGGACTTTTGTAAAACGTTGACTTTTGTAAAACGTTATGAATAGACAATATGTATAGGCTCAATGCAGCACATTTATAACACTTTACACTATTCAAATTAGCATATTTATAACGCTCTATACTGCACATTATATATTACATTCCAAAAAATTAACATTATATATCATCATCTTTATTACATTTCTCAAAATAGAGTACATATCAACATCTTCATTACATTCTCAAAATAAAATATCCAAATACATATATATATATATATATATATATATATATATATATATATATATATATATATATATATATATATATATATATATTTACAACTACCAAAATTGTCCACATCAAAACTTGGCCATATATCCAATAATCATGAAAGATCACCGACAGCCGGAACACCAGTGAAATCCTGAGAAAAAAAGAAGACAACCAAATCAGTCCATATAATTGTCAGGCCTAAAAATTAAATCTAATCATGAAATGTCAAGAGAACGGAGTAAAACAATCTAGGTCATTATAGGGATCAGGTATTTGTCCCATATCTGGGCCACATGGATTCAAGCATATAAAACTCCTGGTCAAAGCAAAGTCTAGTTAATCTAGTTAATATAAAAGGCCCAAAGCACTGCTGATTTCAATTCCATTATCATAAAGCTTTCAGACTACAAATGGAAAGGAAAATCACTTTGTGTCAGCCAATGTAAAAGTTACAGAAATTTCAATTCATTCTAGATTTCTAGTTTCCGTTGAGTTTCTTATACAATTGCTCCATACTTTGTTATTATCTAGTGGGAATCGGTAAAATTTAGCCCTTATAAGGTGTGTGTGTGTGTGTGTATTCAGTTGCTTCTGATTTCCTTGTACAAATTGCTCCGTTTTGTATCCTTATTGGTTAAAACTGAGAGTTATATAGGCAATATACACTAGTACAAACCCAGGTAAGTATAATAGACACATAATAGAGGAGATGAATCATGTACATAAATTAAACCGTAAGCTAACATGTCAAGAACTAATCTGATTACCACAAACAGGTATTGGCTAGAATACGTAAAGAAATAGATTGACAGAATCAATTTCCCAGCTTACAGGAAACAAAAATAAAATAGACAATCCACCATCTTCACCTGTCCATGTAGTCTTTCTTCAGTTTCAACCAATTGTTGGAACGCTTGGAAGGCTCATATGTAGCATCTTTGTCCAGTGTTTTGATGATCAGTCCTTCACAACTTCATGAAACAAAAGAAAATGGAAGACATAAAGCCAAGACATAAATTCTTGTAGCTTCCCTTCCCGGAAATTTTTGAAATATTTTATTATTATTTATTTTAATTAAATAGTGATCTTTAGAATTTTAGAATTAATTAATTAGTTTATTGTTACGTGTAAAGCCCCAGTCCCAAAAATATATAGGACTAAGTACGCAAACATGCCAGCTGTAGATATACGATGAATACTCCAATGTATGGAATCCTCGTATAAATACATAAGCTGTAAATGTAGAGAACCAAGACATGCTAAATCTCATCCACAAATATATAAAGAATAAAGATAGAATCAACTTGAATAGTTATGGTACAATCGTTGGGCGGAGACAAAGTCCACTACCAACTATCTCAATGAAATAAATGTACAAGAAAGCGATCGACAAAATGACAAAACGAACCAAGAGCAATCATCTTCGAGAAATAGAGAAGATCACGGCCTTGGCTAGAACACCTGTAGAAAAGCATGAAAGCACACACCTGGAGAGATCACCAGGTCCTTAGAGGGATGTAACAACATACATAAAAATAATACCATAATAAATTGTAAATGAAACATGACAAAGGAAAGATCACATGCTCCAACACAATAGAACCTAACCATCTAGGTGTAATGCAAGTCGAAAACTATACTGGAACGTATAAGTGGGTTGGAATAAAGCATAGCATCCACTAGAGGCTTCGCATGAACTAGTATACGTCTCTGACCGTATCTGACGCGTGTGAAGAACAGATGGCAACTCTAGAGGGGGTGAATAGAGTTATAGCAATAATAGCCAATTAAAAATCAACTCTTTCACAATCTAAAATTAATCAGAGTAAATGTGGAAAATAAATAAGGAGCAAGAGAGCATACGCAAACACAACCAATTTTAACCTGGTTTCCCTCGTGGAGGACTAGTCCAGGCCTGAGAACTCTAGCTCAGGATTAAATCCACTATTTGTGAAACCGTAGTTACACCCCATGCCTTTTCTTCAGAAGAGCACGTCAACTTCTTACAATGGATCGCAATGGCGATGCTTGAAATTTTCCAAGCTACTTCTTGAACTCTTGCACAAGACTCCTAACTGAGAGATGCTGAGCACTCGAGACTTAGGAAACTTGTGGCTAGTAGATGAAGAAGGGTATGGCTTATATTGAGCTTAAGAGAGAAGAGAAGAGAAGATTGGATGAATGAAAATGAGAGAATTCTTGGCCTATTTATAGCGTTTTAACAGGCAGAATTCGGCTAGAATTCTGGTAGAAATTTTCAAATATTCGGCCGTTGGACAACTGGCAACCAGCCAACCCTAAAAATTAGGGTGCTGATTTTTAGGGGACAGAGTTTAGCCCGAACTCTGTGTGGAGGCAGAGTTCGGCCCGAACTCTGCCTCCAGAGCACAGAATGGGTCCAAGGGTCTAGTGGGCTGATTTTGGATGTGGAGCTTTATGGATTTGGATAGGTTATGGGTTGAGTCTTAAGATCCCAGCATAACTCAGCTTACAATTGTTCTAGACTCAATAAATATAAAAGTACAGACTCGAAACACGACTCGCATCTGCAAAACTGAGTTGTCGTCTGGCTTGAGCTGGATGTAGTCGTCCTGTGTCGTATTGAATTATCACAAGTATTATTTAGTCAATGTTATCAATATTTGGTTGACTGTGATTTTGTGTCAACAATCTTCTCCATATTGATAATTAACAAAATAATAATTGTACATTCAATATCCATACCTGGAAACATATAACGACATAGCTCCCCCATAATTAGTGCGGAGCTTAAGAATAGCTCTCCCATAAACAATGCTGTGAATCTTGTTGGCCTGTTAATAAAATTCTTCCAAAAGCACATATAAACCAAACAGAACAAATATACACATATCTCCCCCTTTTGGCATTTAGCAATATGAGATATATAAATAATAACTGCCAAACACACCAAAAAGAGAAGAAACTGCATATAAACTAAGATAATAACCAAGAGTCATAATAACATAGAAACTGATAATAGTACTACCAAAGTCTCAAAAGCACAACTCATAATAAGTCTACTACAAATCAAGTACATAAAAGTAACTAAAGCAAAATGCATAGATCCTCAGTAGCATCATCAAAATTAGTCCATATCCATCACCGAGCATGAGATGGCCCAGCGCCGTCCGATGGATCAGAAAAGGAGCGACGTGGGTCCATAAATGCCGCATCCGAATTCATGCAGCGATGAACCCAAGGGTCATCAATACGAAATCCCTCACGATCTGGGTCTCGCTCCATAGGAATGGGCATGGTAGGATGGCGAGACATGGAATACCGAATATCATGCAGCGAGTTGCTGATAGCACTCATCTGCAAAGTTGTCCGGTAATCCAGCTGAGTCCATCGATCGTCCTCCAAAGTAAAGCGATCTCGGAGCATGGCCTGAAGAGACTCAAGAGTGGCAGGAGGAGGAGGAGGATCCTGTCCGAGAGGAGGGGCATCTGGCTCATCATCAGAATGCTCAGACACAACTGGTGAGCCAATGGCCGCCTGAAGCCTCCTTGCCTTAGAGAGAAAGGCAGGGGCAGGTAAGAATGGACACTCATCAAGGGGTACATGGAACGCACGAAAGATCATAGGAAGGTATAATGCATAAACCAAAGATCTTGGTTTCTTCCTACAGTTGATCATCCAATCCATCATTGTGCATGGAAGGTTAAAGGGAACATGGAAGTGGAGATAGTACAATGCTGAGATCTTAAAATAAGTGACTTCATCGGTAGAACCCGCTTTGGGTAGAATGGTGTTGAAAATGATCCGATAAAGCTCATAGAAATAAGGATTGAGAAATTTTGCCAAAAGCTTACGAGGACGCGTGTTAGGGCTACACAGGTCATCCTTGAAGCTTTCTAGTGAAATCCCTTCGGGAAAGATAAAGGATCTAGCTTCTACAAGCTTTTCCCAAGAATTTGGCTCTTGAAGTTCAAGATATTCGGCCAATTCAAAATCATCAAAGGATATATCAATTCCCGCAACTCGTGAATAAATATGAGTGTCATCACGGGTCAAGTTGCAGTAAAACATTTGAATGGCACTACGATAAATGACCGAATTAGAGGTAACGAGTTCATCAAGACAAAGGTCATGAAATAGTGCATCATATTGTGAGAATATAGTAAAGTTGATGGGGTGTCCCGCAAATACTGGACGTGTCCGAAAATTACTAAACCAATCATTTGAGGCGTCTAGTGATACAAAAATTCGGTCGTCGTAAGTGTTTGGATCATTAGGACGAGGAGGATTGAACAACGGATGGATTTGTTGTTCAAGGGCCGGTGCAACGGTTGGTGCAACGGGCGGCTCAACGCGTGGAGGAGCATTCGACGAGGATGCTCCCTCTGTCCAAAGTCTCTTTCCGCGGTTGAACAGACGAGGTGCCATAACACAATAGATAATGAAAGAAGTTGAGATATAGAAAAGTAAGGAATTATACCTCAAACAAGTGATGAACAATGGAAGAGAATTAAAAAATAAGCCTTCTCCTTGAGTTTGGGGAAGAATGGAGCACAGAAGAGGAGAAAATAGGGTTAGGGTTTTGAGAGAATTGTGTTTGAGAAGGTGGAAAGGTGGTAAGAAGGAAGGAGAGGGAAGAGAAACCGAATATAGGAGAAGGGTTTCTCTTGGTCGGGTCAATTAATGACCATTGGATAAACATTTGATCAACGGCTGGGGTTGTTCCCGATTCTGGAACAGTGATGCCGAATTCAGCCCAAATTCTGGTAGGAGCAGAGTTCGGCCCGAATTCCGGGTCCTGGTCACAGAACAGGAATCAGGCAGAGATAAAAAATATTGGTTAAGTAATGGACAAACCAATATAAGATATGAGTATAAAAATAGGAAGGATCCAATTAGTAAACAAAAGAATAACAGAAATTGATTTTGAAGCAGCAATATGAAATTAAAATCATAGTATTTCAGCATGTGATAAATAAAAATGAACCATATAATAAACAGGAATTATATCATAATTCAATATTTTGAAGCTGCCATGGGTTAGCTGCAGGGGCCGGATCCCAGGTAGCGGTAGTCCTGAGGACTAGTGCACCGTGTCGCTTAGGCTTTTACGCCTTGTTGTCAGAAGGACCCTTTCGGCTTGTACCCATAGCAAGTTCATCATAATAGAATCAAGATATACTCGATATTTATGCAGGGTTTATCTTAATTTACAACAGCTTCATCTAAGATTCCAAGTTCACGACAAAGAAAATTGAAGCGCTCTTTGGATCACTACAAGGAAAACATGGTTTCTGTGACATGTAAGTTGTCACAAAAATTATGAAACTCGTCACAACACATCTTCTGTGACGAGTACAGTGACGACTTATTTTCGTAGCCTATACCTCCGTAGCTAAAAGTATAGGTGACGACCAAAAGTCGTTGTCACAAAAAGTTCTCTACTGTGACAAGAATACATTGTCACGGATTGTATACCTTCTGTGACAACAAATGTGTCACTAAAATGTTATAAGTGACGCACAATATTGTAAAAAATAACATTTTATTGTAATTAAAAATAAATATATATTTTTGAAATAAAATTAAAAATTATTTCTGTGACGACATTTGATATCACAAAAAAAAATTAGTAACACATTTATTGTTGTCACAATAAACATATGTGTTTAGTGACAAGTACATGTCATCATTGTAAACACTTGCAGTTACACTTTTATTGTTGTCACTGTGTACTTATATGTTTAGTAAAGGTTAAATATTGTCACCGTAGTTACACTTTATATGTTTGGTGGAAAATCAATTTTGTCATATTTTTTTGTCATTATCATTATACATTGAACACAACACAATACAATATCACACAATTCTTGTAGAAGAGGATATGCATGATTGTGCTCACACTACACCAAAATAGGCTATTACCAACGGTTATTACCGTGACAAATAATTTTTATCGCGGTAATAACCGTGATGGATTAGGCGTGACAAATTTTTATAACAGTTATAACCTTTATTCAACCAACAACAAAGAAATAGTACAAGATGAACCCTTATCAAAATGCACATTAATACAAATTCAAATTCACATTGCGATAATCGAATACAACACATAATATTACAAGCACAAAGGAGAACAACCATCTTCTCCACATAAAAATAAGAAAGTAGCATTCCTCTATCATAGATACACTAAATTTCTTATACAGCATGACTTTACAACATTTATTTTGTTTAGAGTCTTCCTTTCAGCTCTACTACCACCGCATCTCCGTAAGCCCTCCTTGGTTGGTTGCAAAGGCAGGTTACAGTTCATCACCTCGATGATTCAGTTAGCTTTACATTGTAGGTTGTACCAAATGAATGGTTAAACAATCTATACATAGGAAATGTAAAAGACGATTGAAGTCCAATGCGTCCAAAAGATCAATCATTGTCCAATTTTTTCAGCTAACTGAGTTTGATGTAGTGCTGCAAAAAAACATGATTGAACAAATTGGCATCTTGAATATATAAGTAAAAGATGACACATAGCAAAACTCAGTAACATACAAAAAGAATCTACCTAATTAAAGACTGCTGGAAACTAAAAACCTGTTCTGTCATCTACTGAAACATCATTGGAGAAATACGTCTAGTGAATCAGAAATACCAATTCTATGTATCATACAACATTAATCAATGTCATGAAACAAAAATAAAATCCTTTAAATGGAAGTTGAGCCCATGTAAATAGTAGTTAGACAATATCAATAGTACATAAAAGTTTGAATCCTTTGGATAGTAAAGGTTGAATAAATAAAAGGTGAGAGTCAAATGAGTACCTTTAGTGAACCATCCATGTTGGTAGTGCCTGCAACTAGACTTATCTCTAGAGAAGAAAACACTTCCACCGTGGGTGGAACATCAACACAGGGTAACTCTCTAGCCAATGACCTAGCTCGCTAACAAGGGAACAAATATAGAAAGCGCAGCCATAGACAGTGGTGTAGTTGTCATTGGTGCCGTAGAAAATATTGGGTAAATCGAAATGAGACATTGCTGGTCACCAAAGAACAAGAGTCTTTTCCACCAGTAACAAGAATAGAGGAACCCTATATCAGGGAGAGATTTGAGGACCACTAGAGCTTTGCAAATAATAAAACAAAACAAACTGATACAATGGTACTTAGTAGTAAAATAGTCATATAAAAATAAGCTATTGGGGGGAGAAACCAAAACCAGGATAGAGGGAGTAATGAACATGGTAGTTGCTAATGTAAAAGAGATGATGCCTCTTAACAATGTAAGGAGAATATCAAAAAGGACTGGGGATAAATGCTTCATTGTTATAGTCAGATGCATGAGTACATAGATATGTAAAGATGCATAAGATAATAGAGTTACGTTCAATGAGCCTGGTAACAACATCTCAGCCTCCACAAGTGACTGCAAGATCCTTCGTTCTATGAACCCTCTAGCTATCTTAACTCCTCAGGAAGTTGAAAGCTCTAACATAGAGAGCTTGCACACTGAGGCCTCAATTCATAAAACAATTTAGATAGTTACACAAGATCATGACAATAGGCATGAACATAATTTTACATGTTGCAACTCAAGAAGTCTCATCTCTTGTTTCCTCACAATATCATGGCGCTCTTGGATTTCATGAAGAGCTGCAACTGCATTTGCTACTACCATTGGATTATTGTTATATAGCAAGTCGTTGAGAGTCTCAAAAAATCCCCTATCTTCTACTAACTTAGCATTAATGTCATAAAGTTTAACAACACAAATTGCAACTGTTAGGATCATCATCCTGGTCATAGGAAGTAGTAGTAATAATCCAAAATTTACATATACAACAAGAATTTAACTATTGTCTTTCTTAGGAAAACGAAGCCAAGTTGTAACTATGAAGAAAAGAACTATTGGATGAAAGACAAATAATAGGAAAGATCTAATGAAAATTAAATCGAAGGGGAAGACGATCGAGTTAAACAATACACGGTGGAAGATAAATAGACCTTGAAACATCTTTGAAGGGGGTCACAAAGGTACTACGTGATTTTGTCAACACAGATGCATCCCATTGTCCGGACAGCCAAAGAAAGAATCAAAGGATTCAGATCTTGTGAATCCTGCAAAAATTGATGTGAAATTAGAACAATTTAGCAAGTCCCATGAAACCATGACTAGCGTCTCCTGTGATGATAAGGTAGTATAACTACTAGATACAGAATTATTTAAAGGAGGAAAAAAAGCTTCCACTCGCGTTAGTAATAGGGAGGTACATCATGTTACTATTCCAAGTTGCAACTTAAAACATAAAAATGTAGTTACTCCAACCTCACGCCAAAACAATGTAAGAGATAAGAGCATAAATAAAAAATGTGTGTTCCTTTCTACCCAATGAAATGCCAGTACTGCAAAATCTACTTTATTTTTAACTGCTTTCTATGGAACAGCTAGTTCCAAATATTGAGCCTCAAACTTGTGTAATCAAAATACGCAGAACATTTGGACCACTAATTCATATATAAAACAAGGCCTCTAAATTTGCATACCCTTTACGAACATGCCTCACTGATTTTGTCTATCAGTAATGCCCTATCCCTAATCAGCTAACTACGCAAACCGTCATCTTCATACTATTTTTTCCTTAGAATAAGATCTTCAATATGACTACTTTTTCCTTGCGGTTAAACTGTTAAAGAACCCACCAGTGGGACCCTCCTAAGCACTTTGTCATACAATGCTAGAATGAAATGCTATGTCAACAGGCCTAGAAGCAAAACCTCAGCAGATTAGCATGTCAAAGTATGAAAACTATGTCATTAAGCCGAAAAAGTAAACTGATAGTCCTTTGTTCCCCAAATGAACAATTACAATAATATGCTAGGAAATCCTTACTGAGATTTATCATATATGTTATGTGCTAAAATAATGAAAAAGTACAAGCGCCTTGTCAGATGTTGCTAGTCTGGGAGTTTATTAGAAAACAAGCAAATGATTCATATAATAACCAATGAAATACTAAGAAATGCAAAAATAGGATCATACACAGGTTATGTACCAGCCTACCAGGTACCAGATAATACAAAACTCTTTCAGGTCTAGTTATCTCAGACATGATCTTCTTTTCAAGTTGAGCCAAATTAAGTCCCAACTTATGGTATTCAGCAAGTTCAGTGTACATAGAAAATACTGAACTTCTTTAGAATTCGATTAAAAGTGGAAATTTGACATCCACCAAATCAAAATATCACCTCTCCTGAAGATTCAAGCATAGAAGCTTCTTTCTCCAAATTCATAATTCTTTATCCCATACCTGGCAATGCCTCTATCCCTATAATTTGTTAGCTAGCAGTGTTTAAGCAATTACAACATTTTTGAAGAAAAATTATCACAGTTACAAGCAGTATGTCTTCAAAAAATTATATGTAAATAAATTCAAATAACGCCTAAGAATGTAAACATGCAGTGGCATAAACTAAGTAAAAACTAAATGAACTGTAAAAGAAATGAAAAAGCAGCAGCATACAGGTTCAGTTTGTTTATGGAAAGCCTCGAGCCTTGACTTGAGCACTGCAGCTGTGTCATCTTTTCTTTGAATCAAGGGATCTCCAGTGACCTTTAAAGAGTAAATCAAGGTAATATAAGGATAGAGGCAACAGAGCATTATTTTGACTTCACTTAATTTCATAGATATATCAACCTTATATATCGAGCACGCTGAAAATACATAACACATTATCTACATGCCACTAGAAAAATTTAATTCATCTTGGATGTTATAAGAGACCCATAAGTGCAACTGTGCAACAGGTTCAATAATTCTGAAAATTCATTTTGGGGCTTAACTAGATCAGTGAAGGGCTATTGTAAAACTTGTATTGCTTTGTTCTTCTTAAAGAACAACAATAATTCCAGTTGGTCTAGATAAAAATAAAATATTAAATAGATAGTGACCTGGTGAAGGAAAAGGCAGGTGCCAATCCTATAACCAAGAGATTGAGGTCTATAACTTTAAGGAAACATGCTCACAATAGTTGCCTTTTAGAAAAATTTATGTACTGGTCTTACTCTAGGCCTTTCTATCAATAGTGCCCTCCTAAACAAACTTAATGTATGCCACTATTGTGAACAGCCTATTTCAAAGGATAGTGTAACCTTGCAGTGGTTCATTCACATGAAAAACCTTGAGTTTCTAGTTCGTAGCAAATGGATGTCTCGTTATACACACTAACAATTAGTTAATGCTTGTAGTTTCTGGTTTGAGACGAAACGATTCTAGTTTCTAAAATTTGTGCATGAGATATTGACAAATCATTAGGCATTATATCAGAACATGAATGAAAAGAAGAAATAGCACAACCTTCAACTAATTACCAGAACAATCTACCATCCATATCTATATATCAGATAGATGAACATGAGGCCTACACCTCTTTATCCAAAAATATATCCAAGATGTAGCCTCATACTAACTTCCAATGGAATTAGAAGCTCAAATATCGGAATCTTTAGAAAACAAGCAAAGAATCTTAACAATCTAGTTCCCAAGTGTTCAATTAGAACTAAAAAAACGTCTAGATAGTGTCATGGATTAAAGAAATTTGGAAACTATACTTCCATGATGGCTTCTCTGAACTCGGTGCAAACTACGGTCCCTTTATACACAGGAAATGACCATTTTAAAGCTAAAATACAACCATGGCAGATGCAAATCTATACCCATCTATGCTTCCCTTCCCTGTAGAAGTAAAACTTCGTATGAGGTATCATATATTAAGTGCTACAAGTGATTCGGATTGTTAAATCAATATAAAGTAATTAGATTGGTAAAAAGAACCCATCACTCTCACTCAATACTATATGAAGCACCATAATTCTCTACGATTGCACTAACTAGGAAAAATTACACCAGTTGATTTAAAACCAATCAGAACTGCGTCAAGAACATATAAATGTTTAGCAAAGAACCATTCCAATTTTGACAATTAGAACTGCATCAAGAAACAAATGATGCAAAAACCATTTTATCTGTTTGTGAAACTGTACCACTAGTACAAAATAATGAAAGAAAAATAAAGTTCAAATGTAAGTACCTACTTTGGTTTATTCTTATAGTAGCTTTTCCCTTGCTCTCCTTTCAGATATACCGATATCATAGTAATGAAGGGAATGCTGTCTAATTACTTCGAATACCGCCTACCCTAATAGAATAAAAAACCATAATAATAAGATGCAAGCTGCACATTCACTAATTAAAATTTTCATGTTCCAACATCCAAATTATCCAATATAAATTAAAACATTTATATAATATTCATAAAAGCTGCTTGTAACCTACACAACATTCTATAAAGCATAATGGGGTGCTACTATTCATGAAACAATATTTGCACCCTAATTAGGTACCGATTATCTTCGAAGGCATTTGACCTTGCTATCATAACCATTGAGCATTAAACCAAGCACCAAGTTTAACAAATCGATTCCTACTCTCTGAATAACAACTACTAAGTTCCAAAATTGGAATGGAACTTCTAATTTATATTTCCTTTGATAGAAAATAATCCTTCCTAATTTATTTAGAATACTAATCTCAATGTTTTTATGATGTTACTCCCAAATATTTGAAGCCCACAAAATGGCGAGCCACACGGTCATTTCTATTATAATTTCTCCATAAAACTAAAACAAATTTAATTTATAAATAAGAAAGTTAAGATGAACCTGTTGAGATTCTGTAAAGGTCATCGAAAGAGTAGAGCATAACTAGAAGACTAAAAGTTTTGTCCACTCTGCAAAGGTCATCCAAATACACATGAATCAATGAAATGATGAACTACAAAGCATAAAAAAAAATATAGATAGCACATAAACATGGTCAGCAATTGAAGTATATAATAGGAAAAAAAAAGCCATCCATGATGTCGCATCCAGGGAGGCAAATCTGAAGGAGGAGGTGGTGTCCAACATTGGGGAATCGGGACAACGGACGTCCTATGAGTTCAGCTTCCGGAGGAGTCTAGTCGCAGTAGGACTATAACTTATCATCCAATCTGCAACTTTGGCTACCACCTACAGGGACCACCTCCTTGGTCAACCAGCCATAAGTGATTAATGATTGCTCTTGCGATCCAGCAAGTAGCTACTTTTTTATGTGGTTGGGAACTAGGATTATGCATGAATTAGTTTATATCTACATGGAAATAGAAGTAAAGACAAGGTCACGATGGTTAATGTAGTATGAGACATATGAACTTTGGTCCAAATATGAACTCTCATGAATTAAATAAAAAGAAACTGCACATGAAAAATTAGCAGATGAAATGTACATCAGAAGACCAGATAAAAAAATGCTTTCCCAGATGATCATACCAACGTGCAAGCTGCTACTCAATAATGTATATGTCATGTGTGTAGATGAAAAATACCAATTTTGGATATGATCAAAAAAAGTTGATCAGCCCGAACACGAGCAAGCAGTTGATTCTAGATTTAGGACAACCAACCGTGTCGGATCGTATATCCATTGAAGAAGCACTGCCACCAAGGACCTCTGTCAAAAATCCTACTCTAAAGGCATCACATAGTAACCATGCCATATTAAAAATTCCTCCAAACCTGATACGTTATTTGGCGTGAGAAAAAGAGCACAACTCATTTTGCTAACAATAGAGACATTTGTTGTTATTAAACTAAAAGAAACCAAAGATAGTTAATATTAGTATATAGTAATAACATTGCATTAATGGAAGATATAGTCACCTACATGTATAGGTGTACATTCTGCCAGTAAAGGCTATCCATGTTCTTCTTCATGAGGTATTATGTATAAACTCCAGCAAGAGAAGTGAAGGTTGTCCCTATTTTCAGCTCCTACACAGTAATACGTACTAAAACTAAATATCTTTTTGGAATTTTCAACTTTAAACCATAATTTCAAAGATCAAATACTTGATCTGGAGAGTAATATAACATTATAGTTTATTCAAATCACAACAGAACGTCTTCTCCAAAATCGGCTAAGTTTTTGAATCGATAAAACTCTAGCAAAATTAATCAACATTAAACAATGATTTCAAAAAGTAAATCACAGATCAGGACTTAGAACTCAAATCACAAAAGATTCTAAGCTAAAGTTCCAAGAAATTAAAAATCACCTATGGATCTGTCTCTTCAGTCTTCTTCTGCTCTTCTTTCTACATTTTCTCCTTGAAATCCTTAGTGCCGATAGAATTTTTTTGAATTCTTTGATTACATCTAGATTTCCAGATCAATCTTAACAGAAAATAACAAATCAAA
>JANAVB010017268.1:0-43606 GCA_029216955.1 Iris pallida
ATATTGTACTGACAGCTTCTGCCCAAAAACATTTGACTCACAAAACTTTTCAAAATCGGAATTTTCGAATTCGCCACCATGATCACTTCGGATTCGAGTAATCATGTAGCCTTTTTCGTTTTGAACCTTTTTAGAAAATACTTTGAAAACATAAATTGTATCACTTTTGTTTGTAAGGAAGAAAATTCATGTAAATCTAGAAAAATCGTCTACAATAACAAAAGCATAGAATTTTCCGCCAAGACTGGCTACTCTACTAGGTCCAAATAAGTTCATGTGAAGCAATTGCAAAGGTCGAGTGGTACTTACAGTGTTGATGGATTTAAAAGAAGATTTGGTAGCCTTATTCTTTTCATATTCGACACATACCGTGTCCTTTTTGAATGTGATGTCAGGAGTCCTCTTACTAGCTTCTTGGTAGATAGTCTAGATATGGTGTCCATGTTAGCATGACCAAGACGCTGGTGCCATAATAGCCTTTCGTCTTTGTGGGCATAGAGGCATCTTCCTGCATTGTTAGTATCTCTAAACAAATAGAAAATGTATATGTTATCTTCTCTTATCCCTTCAAAAACGATGTCTCCAAATGATCTATCATAGATACAACATTTAGTTTTTCCGAAGTTAATATCATATCCATGATCAGAAAGATGACTAATGCTGAGCAAGTTATGCTTTAACTCGGTCTTTAAACAGACATCCTTAATGACAGGAAAATGAGGATTACCAATAGTATCATTACCTATGATATAACCTTTAAGATTGTTTCCGAAGGATACATATCATTCCCTTTTCATCGGTAGTTTTGCGAATAGATTAGCATCTCCAGTCATATGCCGTGAGCACCCACTACCGAGAATCCGTTTGCTTCTAGTTGGTAAAGAAAGGTCCACCTACACCACAAATAGATGTGACCTTTGGTACCCAGATCTTTGAGGGTCCTGAACGGTTAGTTTTTGGTACCCATGCATATAGATTCTTATCAACTAATTTTCTAATTCTACACTGTGGTTATACGTATCCATGTAAACCATAGTATGTACATGTAGCATGCATATTTGTATTTGGTACAGGATGATAGTGATATCTATATATGGGTGCAAGATGATGATAGTGACTATGTATAGTGGCAGGATGATAGTGACTATGTGTAGCAGCAGGATGATGATAATAACTACGCGTGGGTGTTTTACGTGCTGCATGGGAATAGGTGTACATAAAAGCATGTTTACGTGTAGTACGTGGATGCATGTTATTGTGATGATGTGTTCTACTGTGTTGGTGTTTAGTGTATGTATTGTGACTGTGAGACTGAGTTTGAGGTTGAGCAACCTGTTTGTCCAGTCTGATCTCTAATTTCTTAGATGCAGCAAACACTTCATCATACTTAGCAGAAAGACCATTAATTCTAGCAGTAGCAACCTTGTACTTATTTTTTTTCCTTCAGCAAGCTCTTTATTGAGAGCTGAAATCTCACGTGTTTGTTTCTTAATGATAGATTCGACATCGTGTAAGCTTAATTTAAGTTTGGATACCTCATCGGCGCCTTCTGTGGAAGGTGTATCTCTAACATTATCTAGTAAGCATGAAAGCCTATGAATTTCAGCTTCATGAGCCGTGATTTTATCCTTAGCATGTTTATACTTGCTAATACATTTTTGTGGTCTTCAAGAAGATCACTAAAAGCATCACCAAGTTCATCAAAAGTGAAATCATCAAGAGGATCACGAGTTACCTTATCAGATGTTGCCATTAGGCAGACATTAACCGAGCCTTGGGGAGTGTCATCTTCCTCGTCTGAGTCACTGGCTTTGCTTTCATGCCAGATACTGGTGTTGGCATACTTCCATGAGGATGACTTCTTATACGGCTTCTCATATCTGCCTCCTTTCTTTGCTATAGGGCAGTCTTTTCTGACGTGTCATGTCTTCTTGCAGCCAAAGCAAGTGGGTTCTTCATCGTCTTCCTTTTGGTCCTTCTTCCTTTGGTTGAAGCGTAGAAACTTCTTAAAGTTGCGTACTAAGAGTGCTTGATCATCACCATCGAAATTATCGTCGTCTGTCTCCTCTGGAATGGTTTTTCGGCGATGAGCTCTAAGCGCGATTTCCTTTTGCTTTGGAGAAGGTTCGTCGAAGTCTTTAAGATCGAGCTCATGAGTCATCAGCTTGCCTATCAGAGTTTCCATTGATATGTTGGTGAGATCATTGCCTTCGATGATTGCCATCACCTTGGGGTTCTAGATTTTTGGTAGCCCTCTTAGCAGCTTGCGGATCTTCTCATGGTTGGAGTACTCTTTGTCAAGGGAAGATAGCGGGTTGATGATGTCGAGGAACCTTGTGAACATTTGAGTGATTGTCTCATTTGGCTTCATCTTGAATGCCTCGTATTCTTGTGTCAGACGATTGATCTTTGATTCTTTAACCTGTGTAGTTCTTTCATGGGTCACCTCCAGAAGCTTCCATACTTCATGTGAGGTGGAGCATGTAAAGACCCTGTTGAATTCAGTAATGTCTATGGCACAAAATAGAGCATTAATAGCCCTAGCATCTAGACTAGCCTATTTTTTTTCCTGGTCGGTATATTTGTCATGGGGTCTGTCAGTAAGAGTCCCCTCGACAGCAATTCTAGCATGCTTCTTGTAACCATCAGTGACGATGGTCCAAAGATTAAAGTCCAGAGACTTGAGATAAAAACTCATTCTAGTCTTCCAATAGGTGTATTTGGTTCCATCAAATAGGGGTGTGCTATTTGTGGACTGTCCCTCACCATAGTTGGTAAAGATAGGTTGTGTGGTTGCCATGGATCAGCTCTAGGATGTTAATCCGATATAAGAGAACCGAGCTCTGATACCAATTGAAGTACGTGTAGGCAACTCTAGGGGTTGAATAGAGTATGTGTGGATAATAACCAAATAAAAATTAACTCTTTCACCAACAGAATAATTAATTAGAGTATTAATGCAAAAATAAAAAAGATCAGAAAAGCATACGCAAATACAACAGTTTTAACCTGGTTTTCCTCGTGGAGAACTAGTCTAGGCCTGAGAACTCTAGCTCAGAATTAAAATACACTATTTATGAAATAAAGGTACACCACGTGCCTTTACTCAGAACGCTACCAAAATAAGTCAAATCTGCGACGCAATTAGCGATGCGTTGTCAAGACGTCACTAATATTTATGATATTAGCGACGTAAAATTTATATGTCACTAAACGTCGCTGATTGAAAAAATAGCAACGTTCCGCGACGTTTAGTGACTACAGTTAACTTATTGGTGCTAAGAAGTCACTAAACGTCGCTGAACGTTGCTATACTTTTTAATATTTGCGACGTTTAGCGACGTCAATCAATTGACGTCGCTAACTGTTTAATATACACGGGACCTGCCCTATCCCAAATCCAAAGCGTGACGGAGCTGCAGGCATCACAACTGTCCATGGGCGAGAGGCTGACGTTGATGCAGGATTCAATGGTTGATAGCAGTACGAGACTGTTATCTACCATGGATTCATACAACCAGCGACTAGCAGCGTTGGAGCAGATACGTCCTCTGGGTGCTCCTTCATCATCACAGACTTCACTACCTCCTTCATCGTCATCGACTCCACCTGCATCGGTATCGATTTCACGGGAGGAGTACGAGCTGTTCTTATCCCTTAGGCGCGACGGTGCCCCTCCTGCTCCAGATCCCCAGTAGTCCTAGTTAGGACTTAGGACTGTTTATTTCTTGTTTGTGTGTAGTATTTGTTTCTGTGTTGACCCATGATATTGGGTTTATGTAGACTTATCTCATTATTTCATTGGCTGTGTAGACTATCTTCGTGGATATTGATGTGTATACATTAGACTTGGTTGTGTAGTCATTGGATATTGGTTGTGTAATGTACTATTAATTTTTATCATATTCTATTTTATTGTTTGTTTCAACTATATGTGCCATTACCGGTGTTGAGTGTTCCACCGAAGGAGTCGGCGAACCCAGGAAATTTAACGGAGGGTTGCTCCGGGTTAAATGTTCATTATTAAACTGCAGGGATAGTACACTAGCAGAATATGTCATTCTGTTTCCTTTTTTTTTCCAGATTTTAGCGACGTTTAGCGACGGTGAATAGCGACTACAAAGTCGTCGCAAAACATCGCTAAAATCTGCAAAAATTTAATACAGAAAGCAGTCGCTAAACGACGTTAAACGTCGCTAACATTTGCTTATGTCTACCGACGTTTACCGACTGCATATACGTCACTTAATATGCCGATGTTATCCAGCGACGTTTTTACGTCACTTAATCAGCCGACATTTATCGACTGCACGTACGTCGCTAATTTTCCAACGTGGAATCGGTCAACGTCGACAGTCTAAGCGACGTAGAAACGTCGCTGGAAAACGTCGCATCAACGACGTTTTACGACGTTTTCCTTGACAGCGACTTGCGTAAATGCGTCAAGCGTGAGAACGTCGCAGAAAATGTCGCTGAGCCGTTTAGTGACATCTTTCTTCGTATTAGCGACGTTTCTTTGCGTCGCTAATATGTAAAATTTTGGTAGTGGAAGAGCACGCCAACTTCTTTCACTTCCGCTGAGGCGAAACTTGGAATTGTCCAAGCGACTACTTTCAAACACTTGTACAGAACTTCTAGCTGAATTGCACTGAGCACCTTGGGGTTTAGGAAGTTGTGTGGCTAGTAGATGGGAAGAGCAGGCTTAGAATGTATAAGGCTATAAAAGATGAGAAGATGAGATGAATGAAAATGAAAGAAATCATGCCCTATATATACTAGTTCAGGGAGGCAAAGTTCGGTCAGAACTCTGTCCCAAAATTCAAAATTTTGGTCGTTGGACAACTAGCAACCAGCAACCCTAGAAATTAGGATCCTGAATTTCAGGAACCAGAGTTCTGCCCGAACTCTAGTTCCTGGGGTAGAGTTCGGTCCGAATTCTACTTTCTTGGGCCAGAATGTTCAATTGGGCTTGGATG
Organism: Iris pallida; assembly: GCA_029216955.1. Taxonomy (NCBI): domain Eukaryota; kingdom Viridiplantae; phylum Streptophyta; class Magnoliopsida; order Asparagales; family Iridaceae; genus Iris; species Iris pallida. The sequence continues at coordinate 4,977 of JANAVB010017268.1, forward strand.
TTCAAATGGGCTTGGTTTGGTTTGGTGATTGTTTGGTAGAGCTTTGGATAAGTGATTCTAGGTTTAAGACCGTTAGTGCTACTCAACATACATAATCCTAGACTCAAAATAAATGTAAAATTACAGACACATAATACAAGTAATAGCAGGATATGTTGATGACGTCCGTCTTGAACCGATATGTGATGATGTTCTGACTTTGGCTTGATGTGTCATATTGGATCATAATAGATATTATTTTTGTTAATACTCAAAATTAGGTTGGCTGTGGTCCAGTTTGGGTCAACACATACTCTTTACCAAATTGTATTTACCCTCTGGGTTTGTCATTAGCAGTGGCGGAGCATAAACTGGACTGTCCCGGACTGTATCCCGGACTTAAAATCAAATAAATACTAAGAGGTACCAATACATCATTACATGTTAATCATAGTGCACTACCAAAATATGTCACATTAGCGACGCCAGATAATGTCGCTAAACATCAAAAATACGTCGCTAAAATAAATCGACGACGAAATTAGCGACGTCTTGACAATGTCGCGTAAAACATGGTCGCTAACTAGAGAAATGTCTCTATTCGTCGCTATAGCGACGTAATTCTGTGATGCAGCACGTCACTAGATTTTTTTACAGGTAGCGACGTTTATCGACATTGCGTTGCTAATCTGCGATGTACAAATTCGTTGCTAATTGTCGCTGACATTTCAACTGTTAGCGACGTAAACTGCAAAGTTTAACGACGTTTAGCGACTCCATATATGGCAATTTGGGATTACCATGTCACCATTTTAGCGACATTTGGCGACATCCAGTGACATTACGATACTTGCATAGCGACGTATTGATACGAACTTAGTGACGAATAGCGACGTTGCCTGACTAAAGTTGCTAACATGTAATATTTGCCACGTCAGCATTTTTGCGATGTTCTGCGACGTTCAGCGACATTCTGATTCTCAGGTTTACGACATTCCAGTACACCTTAGCGACGTATGCTTGTGTCCCAAAGCGTCGCTAAATGTCGCTAACTCCAAAAGAATTTAAAAAAACAGAATGCAGTATTCTTTTTATATAAATGACAGTTACATTATAAAGTATTGTACCTGTATTTAGAGTGACAGTTTGCAAATAATATACCCAGAGCAAGCCTTCGTAGAATTTTTTGGGTTCGCCGACTGTAATGCCTATAGTTTGTATTACGTATCTTGGTATACGTGTACGTATTCTTGACTCGTATTTGCGTATTTTCCTGTATGGTTATTTGCGTATTTTCCTGTATGGTTATTTTGGCATGTCATTGGTTATGGCTTAGCTTGGTCCGGCTTAGCTTGGTTTGGTTTGCTTTTGGGTTCACCATGAACCAAAAGAAAAACCCCACCTACCACCACCACCCTCATTTATATTTCTACCTAACTCTCTCTCTCTCTTCATTTATTCTTTTCCTTCACTTCTTCTTCTCCGCCATTACTCTTCTACCTACCAGGAAAGAGAGCTAGGCAAGTGTAAACTTGCTTCATGTTGGATCTCAAGTTTTATTGTTCCATTCTCTTCCTTACTTGATTTTAAGACTCTTTAGAACTTGGCCTTTTTCATTTTGATGGATAATTTCTTGTAGATCTAAGTTTATAACTTTTCGGTTTTCTTGGTTTTGATCTCTAAAACTTGGTTATTTTCGAAAACTAATGGTTCTATGTTGTAGAGAATTCAATTTCATGCAGTTTTGGCTTTTGTTTCGCTTGATTTCGACTTCGGATGAGGAAGTTATGGCCAAAACAATTTTGGTCAAACTTTTATGTTCATCTGCAGCATGAGACATATGTCGCAGTTGGCCGCATATGATGTCGCTGTTGAGCCGCATGAGACATATGTCGCAGTTGGCCGCATAGCATGTCGCTGTCGAGCCGCATGAGACATATGTCGCAGTTGGCCGCATATGATGTCGCTGTTGAGCCGCATGAGACATATGTCGCAGTTGGCCGCATATGATGTCGCAGTTGAGCCGCATGAGACATATGTCGCAGTTGGCCGCATAGCATGTCGCTGTCGAGCCGCATGAGACATATGTCGCAGTTGGCCGCATATGATGTCGCAGTTGAGCCTCATGAGCCGCATGTCGCAGTTGGCGCATAACATGTCGCAGTCGAGCCGCATGAGCCGCATGTCGCAGTAGGCCGCATATGATGTCGCAGTTGAGCCGCATAAGCCGCATGTCGCAGTTGGCCGCATATGGTGTCGAAGAATAGGCCGCATAATGCATATTTTGACTATTTCTAACTGTTATATGTCCTAATTGACTGAATTATGGCTCGAATTTCTCCCAACTTTCAACGTGGAAGTTGTAGATCATTTCTTTGGCATCAAGAATATGTCACTAGTTATTTTATGCAAGTTTCTCTCATTCATAATATTGTAAGAATAGAACACGATAGTGGTCCGCTATGGCGCACTCTTGACAAGTAAACTGACATGATATATCTCGGCATGCTGTTACGACAGCTAGCCTGACATGACAAGTATGAAAGACTTGGACACCGTAGGCGATTGTGATTGTACAAATAAACTAGTATTGTCTTGCATCATGTCTAGGATGGGGACCCCTGAGTACCACGGTCAGGGGTACCTACCGAAATTGACTAAGGCTAATTAACTAGGATGATTCAGTAGTCATGAAGAGATTTCCAGCTACAGGCAATCATGTTATCTGGGCGCATTCAGTGGACTTGTAGCCTACCGAAGAGTAGGGCACATTTCCAGCACACAGTCATGTGTTGCATTCTTCCTAAACGGACATTCGACCTGGATAACCGGATGGTCTGCAGGGCTTGTGGATGTTGGGATAATCTCATTGCATCTTGCTAGTAACTAGGCCTGTGATAACCCTAGTTAGTTAAAAGTATCAAGCCGTACTCTTGATTGGCCGTGATTGATTGGATGTAGTTTATTCCAGCTTAGTCTTATCCTGATCCTGTGCAAGATTGTGACATGACATGATTATTGATGCTTGCCTTAACAATAACGATCGGGGGTCCAGTTCTGTTCAGGCGAAGGGTTACAACCCCGGTCCTTGTTTGGTTTAAGGGTTGTAACCTGGCTCCCGGAGCAGTTCTGTGTCCTCTCTTCGTTTATTATCTTATTGCAATCCCATGCCATGTTCGTCATGTTTTACCTTACCTTAATACCATGATTATTTATACTGGCCTTAGCAATAAAGATCAGGGGTCCAGTTCTGTTCAGGCGAAGGATTACAACCCCGGTCCTTGTTTGGTTTAAGGGTTGTAACCTGGCTCCCGGAGCAGTTCTGTGTCCTCTCTTCGTTTATTGTCTTCACTGTACCAATAGTATTTGAGACGGGTTTCTATTCAGGTGAAGGGCTGCAACCCCGGTCCTTGTTTGGTTTAAGAGTTGTGACCTGGCTACTTGAATAGTTTCCTCGTACTCAGTTTACTGTTGTTATCTCTATTATTATCAGTTCTTTATTTATTATCTTTAATATTCTATTATGATATGCTGGTTTTAGTTCCTAAGTGAAGCCTCCTTTGTGGCACTTGCTCTTTCTGGGGTCTGACCCAGCTGGTTTTGTGTGGCCAGATATCGGAGCAGCAACAGAGGATCCACCTGTCTTCCAGCCCGATGGTGACCACCAGGCGTAACCAGGGCAACGAGTGGGTTTCTTTTGTCCTCCCACTCTATTTGTAAAATTATTCTTTTGAGGCGTTTAGCCGGCGAGCACGTGTTAGTTCGTATTGCACCTTTATTTACTGCCTGCCTACGGGCTGTAACATGATTGACAAATCCTAGGGTTGATCATGTATGACTGAAACTCTTGCTAGTCCTGATATTTTGTACGACTAGCTTCATGATCATCCAATATGTAATGTATGGGACGCCTTACTATTGTATATTAATGCTCTAATATCTTGTGACTGTTACTACTTGCTTGTGATTGAGACAATAGGCTTGTTCTTGACCTTAGGAGACTGATGGATTGTAGTTAAATCCTCATATATCTAGACAGCCGTGACCGTATAGTGACGTGGATTCCATTTCATTATACATAGCTGGCTATGTCTGCCCCCGCTCTCTAGTATTCTGGTTCTGGGGCATGACATGGTTTTAGTGGTGGCCCATGCAGGTCTTGTAAATCAAGATATGTGAGGGTTTACCGAATAGATGTCTCAATCAGTATTCGCCCTTGATCTCTGCTCGTATCTTCAAATCCCTGAGAATCTTGACCTGATCACATGCTTGTATCGTTGATCTGTCATGGTCCTTCCTTATTGTTCCCTATGTCGTCTTCTTCAGCGGCATTGTTCCTGGACCTGCCGACCAGCAAGGCGGTGCACCTCCCGCGGACCAGCAGCAACCTGGAGATCAAGCCCAGCATTCAGAAGTAGCCTCCAGAGTCATGCCTACCGAAGGAGAACCGCCAGTTCAGCCCGTCCAGCATGTAGAGCCTGATGATGGCACTTTGATGGGTCTCATCAGGTCCCTATTAGCTTCCCAGGATCGTCGAGGAGATGCCTTGCACCAGGCGGTGGCAGATGCTTTGACCAGAGGAGGTCATCAGGGTAATAGCGCGGCCAAGAGCTTCAAGCGCTTGAACCCTCCCTTCTTCGATGGCAGTGAAGATGCGATCGCTGCAGATGCATGGCTTCAGGACACAGAGGTAATTCTAGAAGCAGCCAGGACTCCAGAGAACGAGAAGGTGGCCGTGGTGCGCCTGCAGCTATTGGATCTTGCTTGCAGCTGGTGGGCAGCGCAGGCCGATGGATTAGTGGCCCCTATTTCATGGGCAGTATTCAGGGAGAGATTCCAGACCAAGTATTTTGATGCTGTAGCTCGGTATGATCTACAGACGAGGTTCACCAATCTGAAGCAGATGGACAGGACGGTCGATGGATATGCGGCCGAGTTCTCCAGGCTTAGTCAGTTTGCTCCCACCTTGGTGGCGACCGAGTTCGATAGAGCCCAGCGGTTCCAGCAGGGGCTCCACCTAGAGATTTTATTGGCGGTGGAGCAGTTTGAGCATCAGACTTTTGATGCAGTGTTGAGAGCAGCCCGGAGGCATGAATATACCTCCCAGAGGATCGTGGATAGGACCGAAGGTCGGAAGCGATCTCACGGCCAGATGAATCAGTCTTCAGCACCAGCCCCGGCAGCCAGGGCTTTGACCATTGGAGCTCCGAGGCGGGCGGCCTCAGTGACGTCGGTTCAGCATTCCACCCCGACGCACCCTCAGCAGCAGAAGCAGAAGCAGTCTTCCGCAGTGGGATGTTCACACTGTGGGAAGCCAGGACATGTGGTGTCAGAGTGTCGTAGAGCACAGGGTTTGTGCTTGGTTTGTGGTGCCCCGGACCACAGGGTTGGGAACTGCCCGAACAGGGGGAGTTCATCCGCTTTCTCTAGTCCTTCAGTTAGAGGACCAGCACCAGTTCAGCAGCAGCAGCAGCTGCAGTACCCATTCCCGAGGCCATTGCCGACGCAGGCCCAGGCATTCCAGCAGCAGAGACCGCAGCAGTATGCTCAAGCCCAAGCCCTGATCCAGAGCAGACAGAGGAATTTTCAGCAGAGGGGACCCGTACCTAGAGGACATGGTCAAGTGCTGGCTTTGACCATGGAAGAAGAAGGAATAGCACCAGGTGAGGTGGTGGCAGGTACTATTCTCGTCAACACCTTTCCAGCTTCAGTATTATTTGATTCTGGTGCCTCGCATTCATTTATGTCTGCACGATTTACGACACGGATAGGACTGGAGCCCGAGTCATTATCAGTAAGGCTCAATATACTTACTGGTAACGGACTTGTGGGAGTAGATAGAGTATTTTCCTCGTGTCGGGTCGTAGTTAGCGGTAGAGAATTCTCCGCTAGATTGATAGAGTTCCCGATGGCCGATTATGATGTGGTCTTAGGGATGGATTGGTTGAGGGACCAGTATGCTAGGATAGACTGCCATATTGGCAGGGTTATTTTTAGCATTCCAGGCGAGCCGGAGTTTTCCTTCTCCCGAGGCAAAGTTGAACCTTCTCCTCCAGTGTTGCGGATGGCAGTGGCAGTAGTACAGTTACCTCGGATAGTCGAAGAGTTTTCAGATGTTTTCCCAGAAGAGCTTCCAGGGATGCCGCCAGAGCGAGAGATCGAGTTTACCATCGACTTGATTCCCGGGACAGCCCCAGTGTCAGAGAGAGTCTACAGGATGGCGCCGTCAGAGTTAGAGATATTGTACAAGATGATTGAAGAACTCAGAACCAAGGGATTCATTCGTGCTAGTGGATCGCCTTGGGGAGCCCCGATGCTTCTTGTGAAAAAGAAGGATGGTACATCCAGATTGTGTGTTGATTATCGTACCTTGAACTCAGTGACAATCAAGAACAGATATCCTCTCCCGAGGATAGATGACTTGTTTGATCAACTCAAAGGGGCGTCAGTATTTTCGAAGATTGACTTGTGGTCAGGATACCATCAGATCAGAGTCAGAGAGCAGGACATCCCGAAGACTGCTTTCAGATCTAGGTATGGGCATTGGGAGTTCCTTGTGATGCCATTTGGAGCAACCAATGCGCCGGCTGTATTCATGGACCTCATGAATCGCATCTTCATGCCTTATTTGGATCAGTTCGTGATTGTGTTCCTAGACGACATCCTGGTCTACAGCAAGAGTGAAGCGGAGCATGAGCAGCATCTCCGAATTGTCCTCCAGATTCTCAGAGAGCACCAGTTATATGCCAAGTTTAGTAAATGCGAGTTCTGGCTCGATCGCATTTCGTACTTGGGTCATATCATCACCCGAGGAGGAGTTGAAGTGGATCCCCAGAAGATCGTGGCCATTGAAACGTGGCCGGTACCTAGCACAGTGGCAGAAATTCGCAGTTTTCTTGGCTTGGCCGACTACTACCGGCGATTTATTTCAGACTTTGCTCGAATTTCAGCGCCATTGACCCAGTTGACCCGCAAGGATGTGCAGTTTGCTTGGACAGCAGAGTGCCAGGATTCTTTTGAAAGGTTGAAGCGAGGCTTGATGACGGCTCCTATTCTCACGCTTCCAGATGGAACCGGAGGATTCTCAGTGTATTGTGATGCTTCGGGCAGAGGTTTAGGATGTGTTCTGATGCAGCATGGGAAGGTAATAGCTTATGCATCACGACAACTTCGTGACCATGAGAGAAATTACCCAACCCATGACTTGGAGCTGGCAGCAGTAGTGTTTGCACTTAAGTTGTGGAGGCACTACTTGTACGGAGATAAGGTGGAAATTTTCACCGTCCACAAGAGCCTGAAGTATGTTTTCACTCAGAAGGATCTCAACATGCGTCAGAGAAGATGGCTAGAGATGCTTGTGGATTATGATGTCAACCTGCAGTATCACCCAGGGAAGGCCAACGTTGTTGCAGATGCATTGAGCAGGAGGGCAGGAGTTTATTTCCTGACAGCGCAACCAGAACTGTTAGCGATCTTCAGAAGATGGGTATAGAAGTTGTCCTCCCTTCCAGTGTGGCATTGATGGCCAGCATGCAAGTTCAGTCCACTATAGTCGAGAGGATCCGGATGGCGCAGTCAGCAGATTCCAAGCTTCAGCGACTCAGAGCAGAGTGTGAGGCAGGACGAAGACCAGAGTTATGCATTCATGAAGACGGTACGCTTCGACATGGTAAGCGTCTTTGTGTACCTAATGGAGATATCAGACAGGAGATCATGGCAGAGGCCCACAGTTCGCAGTATTCCATTCATCTCGGTGGCACGAAGATGTACCGTGATATCCGCCAGCACTTTTGGTGGAATGGCATGAAGAGGGAGATAGCCCGTTTAGTCTGCCAATAAGTTAAGGCTGAACATCAGAGACCAGCTGGACTACTTCAACCATTGCCGATTCCCAAGTGGAAATGGGAGCATATAACCATGGATTTTGTGACTGGGTTGTCTAGATCCCCGGCTGGCAGAGACGCTATTTGGGTTGTCATAGACAGGCTCACGAAGGTGGCTCACTTTCTCCCGTTCGGAGTTGGTCAGTCGACGGCTCAGCTAGCGGAGATGTATCTCCGGCAGATTGTCAGATTGCACGGTGTACCAGTCAGTATCACTTCGGATAGAGATTCAAGATTTACGTCGCACTTTTGGCGTAGCTTGCAAGAAGGTTTGGGAACTCACCTCCAGTTCAGTACAGCTTATCACCCGCAGACAGATGGCCAGTCAGAACATACGATCCAGACTCTTGAAGATATGTTGCGGTCATGTACACTCGACTTCGGTGGTTCGTGGGAAGATCACGTGCACCTGGTGGAGTTCTCGTACAACAACAGTTTCCAGGCCAGTATCCAGATGGCACCGTTCGAGGCACTGTATGGTAGGAAGTGTCGATCCCCGCTAGCCTGGGACGATGTCGGAGAGAGGCAGATGCTTGGTCCGGAAATGATTGCTCAGACCGTTGAAGTGGTCAGAAGAGTCAGAGATCATCTTCGAGTTGCCCAAGATCGCCAGCGTCATTGGGCCGATTCTCATCGGCGCCCTCTTGAGTTTTCTGTCGGCGACCATGTATTCCTGAGGATTTCGCCTAACCGTGGCGTCATTCGTTTCGGCGTGCGAGGAAAGCTTAGTCCTAGGTATATAGGGCCATTCGACATTCTGGAGCGAGTAGGAGATGTATCCTATCGTCTCGCTCTTCCACCGTCGCTACGTGAGGTGCATGACGTATTCCATGTATCCCAACTGCGATGGTATATTCCGGACCCGAGCCACATCCTGGATCATTCGGAATTGGTTGTTGGTACCAACCTTTCGTATGAGGAGAGGCCCGTGTCTATATTGGACCGAAGAGAGAAGACACTCAAGAACAAGACTATCAAGTTAGTCCGAGTTGCTTGGGGTCATCACTCTTTGGGTGAGTCGACGTGGGAGCGTGAGGATGATATCCGATCGCGATATCCCGACCTGTTTGACTCGTAAGGTATAATGTCTTCCTTATGCCTTATGCTTTCAATTCCTTGCTTAAATAAATGACTGCATGATAGACTGCTTGTTATAGCTTACGATTAGAATAGCTTGTCCTTGCAATTCTAGCCTCTTGATTAAATTTCGAGGACGGAATTCTTTTAAGGTGGGTAGAGTTGTAATGCCTATAGTTTGTATTACGTATCTTGGTATACGTGTACGTATTCTTGACTCGTATTTGCGTATTTTCCTGTACGGTTATTTGCGTATTTTCCTGTATGGTTATTTTGGCATGTTATTGGTTATGGCTTAGCTTGGTTTGGTTTGCTTTTGGGTTCACCATGAACCAAAAGAAAAACCCCACCTACCACCACCACCCTCATTTATATTTCTACCTAACTCTCTATCTCTTCATTTATTCTTCTCCTTCACTTCTTCTTCTCCACCATTACTCTTCTACCTACCAGGAAAGAGAGCTAGGCAAGTGTAAACTTGCTTCATGTTGGATCTCAAGTTTTATTGTTCCATTCTCTTCCTTACTTGATTTTAAGACTCTTTAGAACTTGGCCTTTTTCATTTTGATGGATAATTTCTTGTAGATCTAAGTTTATAAATTTTCGGTTTTCTTGGTTTTGATCTCTAAAACTTGGTTATTTTCGAAAACTAATGGTTATATGTTGTAGAGAATTCAATTTTATGCAGTTTTGGCTTTTGTTTCGCTTGATTTCGACTTCGGATGAGGAAGTTATGGCCAAAACAATTTTGGTCAAACTTCTATGTTCATCTGTAGCATGAGACATATGTCGCAGTTGGCCGCATATGATGTCGCTGTTGAGCCGCATGAGACATATGTCGCAGTTGGCCGTATAACATGTCGCTGTCGAGCCGCATGAGACATATGTCGCAGTTGGCCGCATATGATGTCGCTGTTGAGCCGCATGAGACATATGTCGCAGTTGGCCGCATATGATGTCGCTGTTGAGCCGCATGAGACATATGTCGCAGTTGGCCGCATATGATGTCGCAGTTGAACCGCATGAGACATATGTCGCAGTTGGCCGCATAGCATGTCGCTGTCGAGCCGCATGAGACATATGTCGCAGTTGGCCGCATATGATGTCGCAGTTGAGCCGCATGAGCCGCATGTCGCAGTTGGCGCATAGCATGTCGCAGTCGAGCCGCATGAGTCGCATGTCGCAGTAGGCCGCATATGATGTCGCAGTTGAGCCGCATAAGCCGTATGTCGCAGTTGGCCGCATATGGTGTCGCAGAATAGGCCGCATAATGCATATTTTGACTATTTCTAACTGTTATATGTCCTAATTGACTGAATTATGGCTCGAATTTCTCCCAACTTTCAACGTGGAAGTTGTAGATCATTTCCTTGGCATCAAGAATATGTCACTAGTTATTTTATGCAAGTTTCTCTCATTCATAATATTGTAAGAATAGAACACGATAGTGGTCCGCTATGGCGCACTCTTGACAAGTAAACTGACATGATATATCTCGGCATGCTGTTACGACAGCTAGCCTGACATGACAAGTATGAAAGACTTGGATACCGTGGGCGATTGTGATTGTACAAATAAACTAGTACTGTCTTGCATCATGTCTAGGATGGGGACCCCTGAGCACCACGGTCAGGGATACCTACTGAAATTGACTAAGGCTAATTAACTAGAATGATTCAGTAGTCATGAAGAGATTCCCAGCTACAGGCAATCCTGTTATCTGGGCGCATTCAGTGGACTTGTAGCCTACCGACGAGTAGGGCACATTTCCAGCACACAGTCATGTGTTGCATTCTTCCTAAACGGACATTCGACCTGGATAACCGGATGGTCTGCAGGGCTTGTGGCTGTTGGGATAATCTCATTGCATCTTGCTAGTAACTAGGCCTGTGATAACCCTAGTTAGTTAAAAGTATCAAGCCGTACTCTTGATTGGCCGTGATTGATTGGATGTAGTTTATTCCAGCTTAGTCTTATCCTGATCCTGTGCAAGATTGTGACATGACATGATTATTGATGCTTGCCTTAACAATAACGATCGGGGGTCCAGTTCTGTTCAGGCGAAGGGTTACAACCCCGGTCCTTGTTTGGTTTAAGGGTTGTAACCTGGCTCCCGGAGCAGTTCTGTGTCCTCTCTTCGTTTATTGTCTTATTGCAATTCCATGCCATGTTCGTCATGTTTTACCTTACCTTAATACCATAATTATTTATACTGGCCTTAGCAATAAAGATCAGGGGTCCAGTTCTGTTCAGGCGAAGGGTTACAACCCCGGTCCTTGTTTGGTTTAAGGGTTGTAACCTGGCTCCCGGAGCAGTTCTGTGTCCTCTCTTCGTTTATTGTCTTCACTGTACCAATAGTATTTGAGACAGATTTCTATTCAGGTGAAGGGCTGCAACCCCGGTCCTTGTTTGGTTTAAGGGTTGTGACCTGGCTACTTGAATAGTTTCCTCGTACTCTGTTTACTGTTGTTATCTCTATTATTATCAGTTCTTTATTTATTATCTTTAATATTCTATTATGATATGCTGGTTTTAGTTCCTAAGTGAAGCCTCCTTTGTGGCACTTGCTCTTTCTGGGGTCTGACCCAGCTGGTTTTGTGTGGCCAGATATCGGAGCAGCAACAGAGGATCCACCTGTCTTCCAGCCCGATGGTGACCACCAGGCGTAACCAGGGCAACGAGTGGGTTTCTTTTGTCCTCCCACTCTATTTGTAAAATTATTCTTTTGAGGCGTTTAGCCGGCGAGCACGTGTTAGCTCGTATTGCACCTTTATTTACTGCCTGCCTATGGGCTGTAACATGATTGACAAATCCTAGGGTTGATCATGTATGACTGAAACTCTTGCTAGTCCTGACATTTTGTACGACTAGCTTCATGATCATCCAATATGTAATGTATGGGACGCCTTACTATTATATATTGATGCTCTAATATCTTGTGACTGTTACTACTTGCTTGTGATTGAGACAATAGGCTTGTTCTTGACCTTAGGAGACTGATGGATTGTAGTTAAACCCTCATATATCTAGACAGCCGTGACCGTATAGTGACGTGGATTCCATTTTATTATACGTAGCTGGCTATGTCTGCCCCCGCTCTCCAGTATTCTGGTTCTGGGGCGTGACACCGACCCCTTCGGTGGAACACTCAACACCGGTAAACCAATATAGAGACAAATGATAAAAATACACTACCAATAATTAAATAAATAGAAAACGATCAAAAGGACAGAAAATAGTCGAATAGATACAAATCTACTACCAAACGGCTATAAAAAGTGTGTCCGATAATATTCAATATAACATAACACAAATTGTAAGTAAGTGTATAAAATAAATACATAAAGACCCAACAATGGATCACCAACACAACAAATGAATAAGTTCAATAAAGGACTACTACGCCTGGTCAGGATGAAGAGGAGTAGGCAGTCCCAGTATCTGGGACATCATGAACCTATACTGCGCCGGCGTCAGCATCACCGGTGACGACTCATCAGTAGAAGAAAGAGGAGGCAGTAGAACCGCTACAGTCGGTGTCGATGCAGACGCACGACTAGGAAGTGTCTGCTACATGGCTAGCAGTCTGGAGTTGGTGGAATCCATAATAGCCGCCAGCCTCGAAACCTGCTCGCCAATAGCCACCTGTGACCCATGCAACGCGTGAACGGCAAGATTCGCCCTCTCCTGTACCGTCTGAACGGCATGATCCGTCCTCTCGCCCGTCTCCCTAATGGTGTGCTCGAGCATATCAAATCGTACAGTGAGGTCAGCATCATCCGTCTGATGCTCCGTAATCCTCCACAATAGCTCGTCATACAGCTCAGTAAGCTGGCGACGGAGTTCCTCCACTCGGACCGACTCCTATGAGGGCTGTGGGGAATGCACACTGGCAGAGGGTGTCCTGGATGACCGCATCGCCACAAGGGTACCGTAGGATTACGTACCGTAGTACGTAACCCTCTGAGGAGCACCACCGGCGGTCATCCAGACCTTGTCCAACGTCCGAGCCAGAGGGGGCTACAAGGAAGTATCAGCCTCTCCCTCTGTATATGTACTAGTCATCTCACGCTCTAGCCTACGATACTCCTCCTAGAAAAGTGCGCATCTCGATAAGCATAATATTTATTACCAACCTAGTTGTTCCACGCCTATGGATGTATATTGCATATTTCTTAAGTTATACTAAAGTTAGTGACACGTAAAGTAATACTTACATAGCTATGCGTGACCCGATCATCGATGAGCTTTTCGTCCTTCCGATGTGTGGCTAGGAAGATGGTCTCCATGTTAGCGTTCTCACCCCTCTTTATCTATTATTGTAGGATGTGGAAAATTATGACACGCTGTCATTTTTCATCCATACGCTTAAAGACAGATGTCAGTTGAAGCCATACGCTCATTCAAAAGCCATACGCTCAGTAAATATTTTATTATTTACTGAAGTGACAGCACATCATATGTTTAAATGAGGAATGAATCTGACACTTCATCTTTCGTGCAAAGACAGCTGTCACGAGAAAAGTAACCGTCGTATAAGTTTTCGAAGAGTCGGTTTTGTCTTTTACGAGGACAACTCAGCAGCCTTCATAAATGCAAAAGCCATCATTCCTGTCAGTTTTGACAGTCTGTCAGCCGTCAAATCCGCAGTCACGACGTTCGAGAAGATTTTGTCAGTTATGGGAAGATATGGTGTACCAAAGAAGATTGATGATAGCCACGTGGCCACTTCTCCAGTGAGCGTATCAACCTCACATGACTCCTTCTTCACATAGTCAAGTGAGCGTATGGACCTCACATGATTCCTTGCTAAATAAGCGAGCGTATGACCTCACATGACTCCTTGTCCACAAAGTGAGCGTATGGATTTCCTATGGCACTACGCTGTCCAAGTCAGCGTATAAACTCTTCTTCAACGAGGCAGCGTATTACAGCAACCATAACCAGGATTACAGTCAACACACGTTCTCACGTGTCCTGTACCAGTTATCCACTTCTCTAGAAGTTATGCAACGTGGCATCCAGGCCATCAATCTCTCCTGAACATGCTCCACTACTTTCAACCGCACGCTAATGTGTCTCCATCAGAATTCGTCACGCGTCCCTGCAGTTATGCACACGTCAAGTAACTACCTGAGCGTATGCTTAAGGACAGTTATCCTGAACTCTATAAAAAAGAGTTTCTTCACATTCATCAGAGACTACAAGTCATTTTCAGAGAGAACAGAGAGATTGCCAAGTTGCTGTCCAAGTTCTTCGAAGTTCGAGTTTTCTTCATCGCATCGTCCAAGGGATAAAGTAATCGTCTTCTAGATTAGATTCCTACAGTTGTAATTTTCTCAGATACAAAATAAATAAAGTGAATTTATTTATGGAAAACAAATTGGCGACTCTGCTGGGGAAAGCTGTCTCCTCCAATGAGATAGCAACAACTCAATGCGATACTTCGTCGATCGGTTTGACGAAGAAGACGATGGTTGTACAATTCGACCAATCGGCTTATGAAGAAATGCTCAAGGCGAAGGAGGGCCGCACTGCTTCCTCCGCTCTTCCTGTTGCCAAGAAGAAGGGACACTCCGTCTATGTCCCTAAGTCTTCTGCAGCAATTCGAGACGCTTCTGTCACTTCTCATGCTGACAAGAACACGTCTTCAACTTCCATGAAGCACACTTCGGCTTCTCTGAACACGGCAACAGTGGTTTCCCCTAGTCACGCTGACAAAATTGGTTCTTTAACCAAGTCAATGTGTTCAAAGAAAACCATCTCTGGACATGTCAAAGTCCCTTCTCCTTCTATTCTTACGACAGCAGTCGGCTCTTTAGCCATTGATGACTCTGAGCGTATGGCATTCAAAGGGCAGCGTACGGCAAAGGCAGCGTACAAAAGCCAACATCAGACAGCGTACGCTGAGCCAAAGCCAGTGTATGCTAATAAAAAGGCAGCGTATGACCAGAAGTCCAAACTGAAGTCAGCGTATGCTAACAAATACAGTCCTTTGACTGTTTCTGAAAATCAGATTGGGGGTTCTCTTCCACAGAACATACAAATGATTCCCCCTCAACTTGCACATCTTGTGCCAACCAAGGAGAAAGACTCTTTAGTCAACTCCTCTACTCCTAAGGTCTTTACCTTTGGAGTTAATTTGACTAGTACTCTTACTAGATCAAACAAAGGAAAACGCCTTTTGGCTAATTCCTCCAAAGATGGATTATTACCGACTCCTAGTCGGAATAATACTCATCTTCCTTCTCTCAAAATTTCTCGGTCTGAGAAAGGCAAATTACAAGTATCCAAGACTGATATTAGAGTCAAATCTCCCACGGATCTTCGTAATAAGCTTAATCAGAATCGGTTCGGTTCCACTGAGACAAGTATATTAGACCCTGATGCAGAATATGCCAAGAACTATGTGGCTCAAATTAATCAATCTTTATACACTCAGGAACCAAGAAGACAGAAGAACAAAAGACAAGTTTCTACACAGAAACTATCTTCAAATACTTCCCAATCTGTTCCTACAGATCTCCGAGAATATTTGTAAAATAAACAGAGAATTGACACTCCATCTGGCTATGACATTGCCCATATTCGCCATGAAAAGCATGGTTGTGACTTCCAACCTCGGATTGTCATCCAATGTTGTTGTTCACCAAAAAGATAATCTGTTTTCGAACGGATTCAATATGAACCAATGTTGGATGAAGATGAACCTCTTTATGCTTCTGTCAACATGACTTCCAGAAACATTGGGGGTAGCATACGGTCTGATGCTATATCAGACTCTGAAGATGGTGTTTATCTCGGCACTCGATCCAGGACAGGAGCCTTGACCAGAGCCTCTTCTTCTTCTCATCCAAGTGGCAATCCGGAGATCACAGAAGACTTCCTTGGAGAGTCTAATTTTCCAGTATTGACTCCTGTAAAAAGCCCTGGGAAAGATACTGATTCACACAGTGATGATTCAGAACAGACTGTTTCATCATCTATTCCTCGAATGATTACCACTTATATGGCAGAAAGTGATCATGAACCTTCGACTAGCAATGAGGCTCATGAACAGAGGATTTCTTCTTTAGAACAACAATTGCGAGCTATGGCAGATACATTGAGTGCTATGCACACTCTAATGCAGGCTCAACAACAGACAGCACCACCAGTGGTATTGAATACCCCTGTTGTTCCAAACCCTGAACCCTCTACTATTCTGGGGGTACAATCTAATGTCCCTGTACAAACCACACCAAGTCACTCTGGAGCTGGGGTGGTACATATGCTGCAGTCCCTCCTCCCAATTACACTCTACAAGCCACAACTCCACAATCTTCGGGAGTTGTCTTTGAAGAATTGAAGAATCTCAAAACTCAATTCGAGGCATTCAAACAGAAGGATGGTTTACAAAGGTTAGGCATCAAACAGCCTTATCCGATAGAATGGAAGCAGGTATCGTATCCACCAAAATACAAACCTCCGACCATCTCTTTCTATGATGGGACAACCTCTCCAAGTCAGTTCATTAATCATTTTGAAGTAATGACTGATCAATTGCAACCAAGTGACGCCCTCCTTACTCGGGTGTTCATTGGATGTCTCAAAGGAACGGCTTATGAATGGTATAGAAGTCTCCCTGATGGGTGCATTACCTCATTTACCGGTTTTAAGCAAATGTTTCTTGAACGATTCTACGAAGGGCTCAATGATATGACCATGTCGGCCCTCATAAGAATCAAACAGAAGAATAATGAGACCACTGAGGAATTCATTGAGAGATTCAGAAGAGAAGCCCTCAAAATGCCTCTTGGAACTCCCGATGCTGTTACGATCGACACTTGCAAGTCGAACCTCTTACCAATTATCAGTATGTGGACAGGGTCCACTCAGTTCCAAGATTGGCCTTCTTTCATTGTCAGTGCCAAGGCTGCCGAGGTCAGTGCTGAGACTTTCAAGGGTCCGGGGGTACAAATGGCTCCCAAAGAATCAAATCAGAGTGCTAGCAATAGTACTCGACCCAATAATCGCAAAGGGAAAGAAGCTCTTGAAGTCAATCTCCAAAACAGTAGTCAAGAGGTAAAGACTACCCAAGCTACTTCAGCTCCAACAAATCAACAACAGAGATCTCCTCGGCCGAAAGAAGAATATTCTTTCGATGATGACGATGTTCAGGGTATCTTTGAATGCTTACTCAAAGGTAATAAGATTCAATTGCCAGAAATTAAAAAGCCTGATGAAGCCAATAAAATAGATCATCCAAAATACTGTCCATATCATAGAATGCTGGGTCATACAATCCGGTCTTGCTATGTATTAAAAGGGAAGATTCAAGAGATGATTAAATCAGGGGTTGTGACATTAACACCCAAAGACAAAACAGTCACAGCAAATGTAATTTCAATGCAGTTCGGTGACTTCCCTCCTTTAATGGTGGAAAGTGGGATTGTTCCTATCCCCAAAGCAACTCTCGAAGTTATAAACATCCCACCAGCACAGAATGACGGACTTGTTCCTGTCACAACTAAGAAGGGAGAAATCATGTGGATTCACCCAGACTTAAAAACAGAGTTTGAGACGTCTTCCTCTTCTCCTCGAAAGATTTCCTCATCTAAAAAGAAGTTCGGGAAGACTAAGTCATGCAATGTGACTTCTAGTTTCACACCCGATTTTTATCTAACCTCTACTTTCATCTCAGCAGGAAATTCACTTTCTACGAAGATAAAATCTGTACCTCAAATTGAAGATAGGTACAAACTTGCTTTTCATTTATACAGTTCACAATCTCGTGAATTGATGGCAAAAATGGGTTATGATCTAGCCACTGCCCGAGGTTTGAACTCAGGCAAGGGACTCCGAGCACCTTTGGCCATCACCATGAGACATAATCAATCTCGTGTTGGCCTTGGTTTTTGGAATGAAGCTTTCATCAAACATAAAAGAACCAAGAGCAAAATAAAGAATTGCAGCATGGTTTCCATAGACCTTGAACCAGAATCTGAAGTTGAAGTTCATGCTGGAACTTGCTCAGGAAAAGTATATTTGAAAGATTATGCTGAAGTTCCTGAAGAAATTTCTGACGTTCCTCCGGTTACAGCTTCAACTCCAGTCTCTACTGAAGAACCTTTAAATGTTCCTGTTGAGACAGTTCCTTCTAAACCAACAGCAGCTGACAAAGGCAAACAACAAGTCCGCTTCGACAAACCATTGAAGAAGTCATCTCCTACAGGACTTGAAAAGCCTTATAATTTTGATATATTGGCTCAACTAGCCAACACCCCAGCTAAATTATCAATCTTCGAGCTCTTACGCCTCTCTAAAGAGACTCGAGAAACTTTAAGTGAAGCACTGCTGCAAGCAGAAACCTGCTTAACTCTTCTCAAGAAGTTGGAAACAGGACCTGTTTCTCATTGCCATAATGTATTGGAATTTATTCCAAACATTACTTTTACGCAGGACGATATGCTGCTAGAGGATAATCGACATGATCGTCCTTTATATCATACAGGATATATTGATTCTATGAAGGTTGATCGTTTACTGATTGATCCAGGATCCGCTCTCAGTATTATGCCAAAGGCTATGTTAGATGCATTGAAGATACCTGTGCATAGTCTCTCCAGCACTATCACTACCATCTTGGAATTCAATCAAGGAAAAAGTGAGCCTTTAGGCAAGATTCGCCTTAAATTTCAAATAGGCGATCTTCGTACTAAGGTTACTTTTTACATCATCGACAATCATGGTTGCTCATACAATGCTCTATTGGGGAGACCTTTCTTGCATGAACATAATGTCGTTCCTTCAACCCTTCATCAGTGCTTCAAATATGTTGATGATAATGGAGAGGTTCAAAAAGAAGTGGCAGATCTTTACCCATTCAAAGGAGTCGAAGCTTACTTCAATGACGCTCGCATGTACAAAGATGAATACTCGAAAGTCTTGCAAGCTATGGATAATGAAGATGAGATATCCAAAGTTGACACTTTTGTTATTCCTGTAAAAGGACGTATCACTCCTCCACAGTCTGTTAGATCATCCGAAGAAGGCTCACTGATAATTCCGGTCAGTGGACGTACTACTTCATCATCTGCCCAGGGCTCACTGATAATTCCTGTCAGTAGACGCACTACTGCACCATCTTCCCAAGCTTTACAAAATTCGCTGATCATTCCTGTCAGTGGACTCATCACTCCCCCTCCATCTTCTCAGGCTAGATCAGATACTCTAGTCATTCCATTCAGTGGACGCATTACTTATCCACCGTCTTCTTCAAGGGAGCTCACCTCTCCTGAGCCTTTTGTTATCGATCTTAATCGAAACAAAAATTCTAACTGTTCTTCTTCCTCCCCCTTTGTCATTAATTTGACTAAGTCTGATAAGGCTCAGCCTTCTGTTGTAAATACAGCATCTAGTATTAATGAAGCATCTCCTTTGCAGTATATTGATGTTTGTGGTTATGTACAAAGTTATTTACAATTGCTAAATAGCTTAGAGCCACTAACTATAGAGGTTGTTCAAGCTCTTCATACAGACGTATCATTAGACTCTATATAGAAATCATACTTTGTGGTCCCCAGTCGAAAGAAGGGAGAAAATCCAATATTTTTCTATAAAGGACCTCAGAATCCTCCTAACTTGGAAGAAGATGACATAAACGATGATACTGGAAGGTTACAACTGCGTCGCTACAGTCAACAATCCAAAAATATCATCAAAAATATGGGTTATGACTTTAGAACCAGTCTCAATAATAGAAAAGGAAGAAGAATGCCTGTTCGAATTCCTCCATTAAAATACGGAAGGACAAAATGTGGTTTAGGTTATATTGCTCCTACTTCTTTTATCAACATAATCTATGAAGAGTCAAAATTCAATAAAGACGAACAATCTGAAGATGAACGATCTGAGTCTTCTGATTCTCTCTCTTGGGATTCTGACACGAGTGTTGGCGATCTTCATCGCTCTATTCTATCCATCAATATGGTCTCTGTTAATGGCCCACAAGAAAATGATGAAGATGAGGATGATTTTGAAATATCACCTGAATCAGAACAATGGGCTCAAAGATTAGATGATCAATGGGAATTCAGGTTCGAGCAGAGGGAACCTCCTACCGAAGATAAACTGATCCAAATTGATATTGGTGAAGAAGGTTCCCCTAAACCAATATTCATCAGTGAGAGTCTTTCAGAAATAGATAAGCAAGACATGATCAAGCTTATTCGTGATTATATCGATGTCTTCGCCTGGAGCTACGAGGATATGCCAGGACTAGATCCGAAGATCGCAATGCACAAACTCAATATCATGCCAAATGCTAAACCGGTCAAACAACAACAGCGACGATTTCGTCCAGACATTATGGATGCAATTGAAGCTGAAGTCAACAAGCTTATGGCTTCTGGATTTATTAGAGAGGAACAACATCCTGAATGGGTGGCTAACATTGTTCCTGTCCTTAAAAAGACTGGCAAGATTCGAGTCTGTATAGACTTTCGCGATCTCAATGCAGCTTGTCCTAAAAATGAGTTTCCTCTTCCAATTACTGATGTCATGATCGACAATACATGTGGTTTCGAACGAATGTCATTTATGGATGGGTATTCGGGATACAACCAGATCAAAATGTTTCCAGATGATGAAAAACATACTTCCTTCAGAACACCGATCGGTACATACTGTTATACGGTGATGCCGTTTGGTCTCAAGAATGCAGGAGCAACATATCAGCGAGCAATGAGCACTATATTTCGCGAACATCTCCGAAAAATAGTCGAATGCTATGTTGATGATATTGCAGTCAAAAGTCGACGAAAGGAGGATCATATCCAAGATTTGAAGACTATCTTTGATTTAATGCGTCAGCATCAACTTAAAATGAACCCTACTAAGTCCTTCCTGGGCGTCTCTAGTGGTAAATTTCTCGGCTTCGTCATTACCGCTAAAGGTATACACGTGGATCCCGAGAAGATCAAAGCCATCCAAGAGATGCGTCCTCCACGCACCTTAAAAGAGCTACGAGGATTTCAAGGAAGAGTTGCTTATATCAGGAGATTCATTTCCAACTTATCAGGACGCTGTAGACCATTCAACAAACTTCTGAAGAAAGGTGTATCTTTCATCTGGAACGAAGAATGTCAAAAAGTATTTGATGACATCAAACAGTACCTCATGAACCCTCCAGTTTTGGTACCTCCTGTCTCGGGAATACTATTTCTTCTATATGTTCGAGCTATGGATCATTCTCTTGGTGCATTACTCGCCCAGAAAAATAAAGATGGTCATGAACAGGCCATTTATTATCTCAGTTGCACAATGACAGGCGCTGAACCGCGTTATTCTCCAATCGAGAAAGAATGCCTAGCATTAATGTTTGTTGTTCAGAAAATGCGACATTATATTATCGGTCAAACAATTCATGTCATTTCCAGAGTGAATCCCATCAGGATTATGATGAAGAAACCTGGTATTCTCAACTCCAGACTAGCTAATTGGGGAATCTTGTTAGCCCAATATGACATGCATTATATTCCTCAGAAGTCAGTTAAAGGACAGGCTCTTGCTGATTTTCTAGCAGCTCATGCAGTCCCAGAAGATTCTAAATTATATGATGAGATTTCCGATGAAGTTCTGGATTCAAATCTGGTTTCTGAAGAAGTTCCTACCTGGCGTCTATTCTTTGATGGAGCATCTAGAATAGGTCCTAACGGCGATATTGTCGCCGGAGTTGGAATTGTTCTTGTATCCCCAGAGGGATTAACTATTCAGAGGGCTTATTCTCTGGATCAATCATGTTCAAATAATATTGCAGAATACAATGCGTTGCTCATTGGTCTTCAACTCGCTAAACATCTGGATGTTCAATATTTAGAAGTTTATGGAGACTCTAAGCTTATCATTAATCAGATCAGAGGAACGTATGAAGTTCGTCATCAAGATTTGATACCTTATCATCGAACAGCACTCTCTATGGCCTCCTCCTTTGAAGGTTTCTTTATTGAACATGTTCGACGAGCCTATAATGCAGAAGCTGATGCTTTGGCTAATCTTGCTGCTGTATTAGCCATACCAATCAGACGTCAGCAAGTGATAGTGGTTTATAACCGAGAACTATTCTGCGTCGAAAATAATCTGGCTTTTGCTTTTCCCCATAATCCAGATGAAGATTCTCTCAACTTTGATGCTGAATTAAAATTTGACAAAGTGTCCTTGTCTTCTTCCGATTCTACTATGGAATATGTCTTTTCCAACAAAATAGACACCGTAACTGAAGACTGGAGACGTCCGTTTCTAGACTTTGTGTTGTATGACATACTTCCTGATAACCCGAGTGAAGCAGCATCTATCCGGCGCCGGTCTCTCAGGTTCTATTATAATCATACTACGAAGACACTATATCGTCGAGCCTATGATGGCCTTCTCCTTCGATGCATCGCTGGTGAAGAAGCACAACAGATAATCCGTGAAGCACATGATGGCGTCTGCGGAGCTCACCAGCCAGGTCCAAAACTTCAAGATTGTATCCGACGTATGGGTTATTATTGGCCCACGATGGTAGCTGATACCATTCAATATGCTCGGAAATGTAAAGCCTGTCAAATTCATGCAGACTTTATCCATCAACCATCAGAGTTCTTACACCCAACAGCGGCATCATGGCCCTTTGAAGCTTGGGGCATGGACGTCATCGGTCCTATCAATCTACCATCATCAAAAGGACATCGGTTTATTCTAGCAATAACTGATTACTTTTCTAAATGGGCTGAAGCAATCCCGTTATCTGAAGTCAAGACTTCTAATGTTATCAACTTTGTCAAACATCATGTCATCTATCGATTTGGTGTTCCTCGGCGCATTATCCATGATAATGGACCACAATTCGTCAGCCAGAAATTTACTCGATTCTGTGATGATCATCGGATTAATAATCTGACTTCTACAGCATATAATCCAGCAGCCAATGGACTAGCAGAGGCTTTCAACAAAACAATCATCAAACTCTTGAAAAAGTTTGTTTCTTCCAACAAACGTAACTGGAGTGAAAAGCTTGGTGAATGTTTATGGGCTTATCGTACCACAGTTCGCAATGCGACCGGATGTACACCTTTCTCTTTGGTATATGGGTGTGAAGCTGTTCTTCCCTTAGAGATTCAAATTCCTTCTTTAAGGATAGCAATCGCTAATGAACTCACTGCAGAGAACAATGATCGTCTTCGACTTCAAGAGTTGGAAGCTCTAGATAAAAAACGATTGTATGCGCAACAAAATATCGAGCTGTATCAAGTCCGAATCGCAAAAGCTTTAATCGGAAAGTCAAAGTCAGAACATATCAAAAGGGAGAATTGGTCCTTACTGTCAGACGTCCGATGACCATGACACATATGAGCAAAGGCAAATTTGACGCGAAATGGGAAGGCCCATTCGTAGTAAACAAAGTCTTCTCTAATGGAGCATATCAGCTTGCCTCTATGGACGGGAAAGTCACAATGATGCCTATCAATGGCAAATTCTTAAAGAAATATTATGTATAAATAATATTTTCATTACTCTCCGGCAAGTGTAAAATCAAAAATTTATTTCTCTCTACAAAAGCTATTTCAATGTCATTTTCCCCAGTGGAAACTGATATTCTACCATGTATCATTTTCCCAGAGAATTTGATATTTTTGTCTTATTAGATTCCCAGTGGATTTAATAAAGATCTTGTATAGAAAATTATGTCCATATCACCGCTGAATTTTCTATCTCAGAAAATGATATCTCGTCCTTTTGATTTCTGAGTCTAAAAGATCAGTGAATAAAGGCAAAATAATATACAGCAGGAAGGATACATCATAAACAAAGTTTCCTTAAACAAAGTTTATTTGAGACAAATTCTTCAAGAAGTACATCATCATGGAAGATCACTAGTATCCCTTTCATACTTGGGACGAGGACCACATACATAATTAGCAAAAGAATTGAATACATCATTTCCTGACCGCATCAAGAACTGACAGGCAGTCAGCCTCATTGCTTCTTCTTCTTCGGTTTCTCCTTGTTCGACCAAGAAATCCAAGATATCTTTCGGCAGCTTGGGAGCAGACGAGCTTTCGCCCGTCTCCTTCTTTTGTGAAGTCGAATGCTCTTTAGCATTTTCATCAACTTT
Source organism: Iris pallida (assembly GCA_029216955.1). Taxonomy (NCBI): domain Eukaryota; kingdom Viridiplantae; phylum Streptophyta; class Magnoliopsida; order Asparagales; family Iridaceae; genus Iris; species Iris pallida. The sequence continues at coordinate 29,052 of JANAVB010017268.1, forward strand.
GGAGACGACTTCGCCTTTCTTCGTATTCTCTTTGGAAGACATTTTTGAATAAAAGAGAATAATGTGTGATCCTTCTACTCAAAGAGATGCTCTATTTATAGGCATATATTTGCCAGGATCGAAGGGACGTATTCTTTCCCGATATTCAGTTCATCCATTCATTTCTCACATTCATCCGACGTTTCACATGTTCATTAATACTTGACGGTTCGTCTGTTCATTTATTACATTCACTCGACAGTTCATCTGTTCTTCATTTCCTGACGGTTCATCCGTTCATAATCTTCTATCAGTTCATTAAGTGGGGATTCGTTATTGATCACGTTTCATAACCTCTGAATCAATTCCGAATCTACTTACTCATTTGTCATGTTTTGACCTCTGCATAGACATCAATCTATTTTCTTTCGAGTTCCTATATATTATCATGTCCATAATACCTCTGATAATATCATATCCTCTAAAACAGAAAAGATGATTTTATTATCTATCATGTCCACAATTCACCCACAAATACAAATCATTGAGCATAGAAGAATTGTCATTTCCATTCCCATTTTCATAAAAAGTCTATTACATTTCTTAGACTTTCCTACAAATCATAATGGAAATCTATTACAAATCTTAGATTTTCATTCTATGTACAACTGAGATCTATTTCTTCTTGGATCTTCTCTGGCAATCTCGTTGTTTGTGGCAATTCCTGGGTGTCCAGCAGGAATCAAACTCTGGTCTTATCTCTCAGACGAGAGGAGAACCACAGAGTAGGGCAACACGAAAACGTGCTGCTGCCAATACAACTGGTGGATGGGGGTAACCTCTCAAGAAAGACAGGAATGTATCCAAACCTTGGGATACAATTCCTAGTTCTGCCGTGAAAGGAACTCTACTACCCGATTTCTCGGGGTAGAGTTGACTCCACCATCCAACTCTCGTGTATAAAGGCTCTTCCTACCATCTGAGGAAGACCCTTCTATCTCACGAAGAGTTCTGAGTTGTCTGATATACGCGTCAAAAGCGTATGAGCTCCCTGATATAGATGTCAGAAGAACATTGTCCACAGCATCCATATCACCAATGCCAGTTCTGAAGAAGGTTTTCAGCCAAAACTCTGCAAGAAACAGTAAAGAAAAATCAGTTAACAGAAAGTGGCCAAGCAAAGACAGATGCATTCTGTTTATTTCAGGAAGATGAATTTGTCCTTAGCAAACAAAAATTTTGATGCGTGTATATTGAACTTACCGCTGAGTTTGCTGCTAAGGATTGACAGATCCATGTCTGGTAGCGTGCACAGAGATTTGACATCAGACGACATGGCTTTCCTATTTCATTCTCATAGAAAATTTATTCTCAGAAGAGAGCAAGAAGAATGGGAAGATGAGTTTGCGTGGAGTTCATCCATCTATTTAAAGTATGGAGCATGAACCTATTCTTGGAAAGGATCCGCATGAATAGCGCTCGTAAACGTGGAATGAATGACACGTATACTTTGGAAACCAGCACAGCCTTGGAAATATTCAAAGAGTGCTTTCCAAAACGTTGGAAGATAGCGTAACTTACGGGCTATTTATTGGTGCACGCTATTCATTGGTATACGTTATTTAACGTAAATCACAATGTTAAAGGACAGCGTAATTTATAGCGTAACATACGCTGATATACGCTATTCAGTGGCATACGCTATCTAGCGTAACTTACAACTTGGAAGACGGCGTATTCTACAGTTATTCATCAGTGCATGTTGGTTTTCAACACAAAATTATACTAAACAGAGAATTCTTGAATATTCATTTTCATTAAAGGCACTGATGGCCTTACAAAACAAAAAAAAAAGGGGAGGGAAAGAAAAGGGTACAACAAAGTCACGCTCTATTTTCCAGAGCGACTAAGCTTGACGCCTAACTCTTCTACGCTTTGGACCCCCATGCGGTGTAACAGAGCAACGAACATTTTGCGCTTCTCTGCGAGGCTCTGCCCATCAGAAGAAGAGGAGCCGTCCAGACCAAAGTAGCCCAAGAAATTCTTGGCTAAATGCATAGGGTCGTCCTTGAGCTCGATGACGACAGGTTCGGGTTCTTGGCCCCCAAAAGTGGGGTCACCATGGGAACAGAATCCCAACTTACGTGCTTCTTCTTCAGCAGCTTCCTTTGGAGTCATGGTTGCAAAAGATGAAAGTCAAAAATTGAATTCTCTCGGTTTATATAATAGAGCTTGCTGGCTGTTCATATTCTTCTATTAGATTCAATCAATCTCAAAAAATGAAGAGTCATCATGACATTTAATGAACTCATGCCAGCGTGTCAGGACTCATTCCCACTTTCTGTTCAAAGTAATTTCGAACTTTTGAAACTCATAAAGTTCGAAAACTTTGAAGGGGGTCTTGTAGGATGTGGAAAATTATGACACGCTGTCATTTTTCATCCATACGCTCAAAGACAGATGTCAGTTGAAGCCATACGCTCATTCAAAAGCCATACGCTCAGTAAATATTTTATTATTTACTGAAGTGACAGCACAGCATATGTTAAATGAGGAATGAATCTGACACTTTATCTTTCGTGCAAAGACAGCTGTCACGAGAAAAGTAACCGTCGTATAAGTTTTCGAAGAGTCAGTTTTGTCTTTTACGAGGACAACTCAGCAGCCTTCATAAATGCAAAAGCCATCATTCCTGTCAGTTTTGACAGTCTGTCAGCCGTCAAATCCGCAGTCACGACGTTCGAGAAGATTTTGTCAGTTATGGGAAGATATGGTGTACCAAAGAAGATTGATGATAGCCACGTGGCCACTTCTCCAGTGAGCGTATCAACCTCACATGACTCCTTCTTCACATAGTCAAGTGAGCGTATGGACCTCACATGATTCCTTGCTAAATAAGCGAGCGTATGACCTCACATGACTCCTTGTCCACAAAATGAGCGTATGGATTTCCTATGGCACTACGCTGTCCAAGTCAGCGTATAAACTCTTCTTCAACGAGGCAGCGTATTACAGCAACCATAACCAGGATTACAGTCAACACACGTTCTCACGTGTCCTGTACCAGTTATCCACTTCTCTAGAAGTTATGCAACGTGGCATCCAGGCCATCAATCTCTCATGAACATGCTCCACTACTTTCAACCGCACGCTAATGTGTCTCCATCAGAATTCGCCACGCGTCCCTGCAGTTATGCACACGTCAAGTAACTACCTGAGCGTATGCTTAAGGACAGTTATCCTGAACTCTATAAAAAAGAGTTTCTTCACATTCATCAGAGACTACAAGTCATTTTTAGAGAGAACAGAGAGATTGCCAAGTTGCTGTCCAAGTTCTTCGAAGTTCGAGTTTTCTTCATCGCATCGTCCAAGGGATAAAGTAATCGTCTTCTAGATTAGATTCCTACAGTTGTAATTTTCTCAGATACAAAATAAATAAAGTGAATTTATTTATGGAAAACAATTATAATAATTTATTTTTCATTGAAATTAAATATTTTATTCCTACTTTTATTAAAATAATATATTACAGTAAAACACATACCAGGCGACGAAAATGTTCCATCACGGGAATCGAGCCACCACACTACTTCCCTGCCCTCGTCCTAGCAACCTTCGTCTTCTCCGACCGTTCTTGTACCTAGGAGCGTCGAATCTAGCCTTCATGGTAATCCACTGCTCGGGCGTGATCCCACCTTGGATCGATTTTCCGGAGCGGTCTCGAGCCTTCTGGTCGTCGATCGCATCCCAGATCAAGTTGGCGGCAACGGCAGGGAATTGCTTCTTGATCGTCTCAGCCCGGTGTGGTGGATAAAAAATATATTTTTTACAAGAATTAAATTAGTTAGTTATATAATATGCATAAAAGATGATTTATATTAAAAATAATATACTTTAGTTACCTTGAAGTGGGTAAACCACACTACTAAAATAAGACAAATTAGCGACGTCATGATACGTCTCTAATAATGACAATTACATCGCTAATCGTAATTGGCGACGGCTTTAGCGACGTAAAGTGAAGGTCGCTTTTAAGCTAGTCGCAGATGGCAAATTCGTCGCCCTACATCGCTGTTTGCGACGTCCCAGCCGTGTCGCTAGGTCGCCGCAAAGTTAGCGACGTAGCGCGACGAAAACTTTACGTCGCAAACTTAGCGACGTAGTACGACTTCTTAGCGACGTTTAGTTTTATTGACATGATGACGTGGCATGCCAACCACGTCAGCAAGGTGGCGATGTACAGTGACGTAACGTCGCTAATTAGCGACGTATAGCGACGTCCACTTTCCGTCGCTATACATCGCTATCCGCCACAGACTACTGAAAAAAAATTAAAAAAATATAATGTGTATTTTTGTTATACTGTGTGTCTGTGTTTACAGTGTGTGTGAAGTGCAGTGTTCGAACCATCGACAGTTTCGCTTACTGTTCTATGTTTTATTTTGGATAGAAAGAGCAACAGTTCATGGTGCACTTCTCAGAGCTTCCTCTTCACTTCCTTCACCTTCTCGGGATCCTGTACGACGTCCCGAGAGAGTGAAGGATGTGAAAATAAAGCTCTCAGAAGTACACCCTGAACAGTTGCTCTTTTTATTCAAGATAAAACTTACAACAGTAATCGAAACTATCGATGGTTCCGAACACTACACTTCACATACACTGTAAACAAAACACATCATCACAAAAATACACATTATATTTTTTTAAAATTTGGGCAGCACCTCCTTTGTATATCAGATCATCGCTTATAACCCAGCGTAGGTATATTTGTCATCCCCGTCACAGATATCATCATAATTAAGTCTCCCATCATAACAGTCTACAACTAATAGATGAATAACAGTCTCCCATCATAACAGTCTACAACTAAATATCATACATGTACTCAATGAAAATACCAACAAATTAATATCACAAACATACATGTCTAACAAACATACATGTCCAACAGAGTCAAAAAATAATGAAAATCAGTGTACAGAACGGTCAATGGGCCCATAGGGCCAATACATACAAAGATGATAAAAAATATACTGGATTACTGAGGACCCCTGCCGCGCATCTGGGATAAAATGTACTCATACTGCTCCTGGGTGAGCTGCACCGTAGGGGCAGTAGGAGGCAGTACAATCTTTGGAGTCGGCGCCGTCGATGGACCGGGAGGACGTATCTGCTCCAGCTCTCGCAGTCGCTCACCATGCGCAGCCAGGGTACTCACCATCCTCTGAGTACTCTCCTCAATCGAAGCCGATACCTGAGTGAGTGAGGCAGACATGGTCCTCTGCGATCCCTCCATCTCGACCTGTCTACGCTCTGTGCGCTGCACAGACTCGGTGAGCGTGTGCAAGCTGGCAGCTGTAGTCTGCTGCAGACTCATCAGCTCCTGTATACAGCGCTCGACCGCATCAAATCGTCTGGTGCTCATCGGAGGGTCGGATCGTCGCTCTGCGGTAAGGTGGTCAGAAATCTGCTGCTGCAACTCGCGACGCAGCTCGTCGATCTGACGACGAATATCCTGAGCTCGTGACGACGCCTGCGAAGCCGGAGACTGCGCACTAACAGAGGGGGCCCGGGATGACTCTGAAGCCAAATACGCGCCGTAGGATCCCGTACCGTAGTACGTACACTTCTGAAGACCGCCAACGGCGGCCATCCAGAGGTCGTCCGACGATGGAGCTGTAGGCGGCTGGAAGGAAGTACCAGCCCCTCCCTCTGCTGGCGCACTAGCAGCAGCAGCCGCCTCCTCCTGTAGCCGAACAAACTCGGCCTAGAACAATGTTTGCTAACGTGTAAGTGTTTGCTAAAGTCTATATTGATATCTATTTTTCTGTTTTCTAAATTATAGTAAATTAATATAAAGAATAGAACGTACATATGCCTGCGTCGCCCTTTCGTCAATGAACTCTCCAGCCCTCCGATGGGTGACCAGGAAGACGGTCACCATGTTCGGGTCCTCACCCTTTTTACCTGTTAAAATATATTATCTATTATTAGTATTAAACATTCTATCGAACTATATAAATTAATGTCCATCATAGGAAACGTACCAGACGACGAAAATGCTCCGTCATCGGAATGGAGCCACCACACCATTTACTGGCGCTCGATCGTGCCACCTTGGGCTTGTTAGACCGCTCCTGGTACCTAGCCTCGACGAATCTAGCCTTCATCGCAGTCCACTGCTCTGGCGTGATCCAACCATGGATCGGCTTTCCGGAGCGATCACGAGACTTCTGGTCGTGGATCGCATCACGGATGAGCTTGCCTGCGACGGCAGAAAATTGGGCCTCGATCTTCGTCGCCCGGTGTGGTGGATAAAAATAGGTCCTCTACAAGAAGTAAAATAGAAAAGTTATATAATATAGACAAATGATTATTAAAATTTAAAAATAAACAAATTTTTTACCTTGAAGTGGGCCAACCAAAAGGCCTTCCTATCTGCGGGAGCATCTGAGTAGTTAATCCCAGGCCCACCATAGTTCTGCCTCAAAAATAACCCCAGTTGTCTTTGTACTGCAGGAGGCCGATATCTATACAATAATAATTTTCATATATATGTACATATAATCATTTGAGAAATCTATATTAACTAATTAACTTACTTTGTAGGCCCGTCCGTCCAAATCTCCATACGCGTCTCGCCCGGGGAGCGCATGGAGGGTCGCTCTCACCTCCTGCCTAGGCAGGATCAGTCTGATCGCCGTCCTCCATATACTCGGCGTCGGCTCCCCCATGGAGTCGTCGGCAGGAGGAATGCTGGATGCGGGATCAGGAATGCTGGACGCGGGATCAGGAATGCTGGATGCGGGATCAGGAACGCTGGACGACGAGGGAGGAGGCGCCAACCTGCTGGAACTGCTCTGTCCCGGTAATGGACCGGGAACAGAACGGTACAATGGCGTACTCGAAGATGAGGATGAGGGTACGGAATCTCCATCCCCAGCCCGAGGCTGACAGGACTGCCTAATATAATATCCTCCGCGTCGTCCAGATGGTCTAGTCATACCTGATAATAACATATGACAATAAAACAAAAATACATATTTATATGATAGACATCACAGATTTTTGAAAAATATCGTAGTCACAGATAAAAGTGTCACTAAAGTGTCACAGATTTATATGATACACTCGATCAAAGTGCTTCCACGCTTCTCCATCGGATGGGTGATCCAACACTCCTTTAATCTGTTCTCGTATGTGCCAACTCATATTTTCGGCCGTCTCTTTCACCATAAATAATCTTTGCAACCGTGGCATTAAAGGCAAGTAGTGCATTGAATCGGTCAGTCTTCTTGCACCGGTAGACCTTCCTGTACTAGTTGTCTTATAGCGATCAGCACCACAAAATCTGCACACATCTGCGTCCTTGTCGTCTTTGTAGTACAGCATGCACCCATTGCGAAAAGAATCAATTTTCTCGTATCCCATCCAGAGCGATCTCACCATCCTCTTAGACCGGTAAAAGTCTTTAGGTAACTTAGCACCCTCAGGCAATATTTCTATAAGCAACTCCATAAGACGGTTGTAGCAATCTTGCGACATGTTAAAATCGGACTTGATGCTGAACAATCTTGTAACCACCTCCAACGGTGAATGATCCTCACAACCAGGATATAATGGAGTCCTTGCATTCTCCAGCAACTCCATGAACTGTGCAGCATCGGCGTTCGGTGCCTCCTCAGGTGCATCATGATCGTCCGGATCGAAAGTAGGCCCCGCTGCATCAAAAATCATGTTCACCAACCTATCGTCGTAAGCAGCGTTGTTGTGGACATCCACATAAGACTCATACTCCGATGCTAAAGACACAAGTTCTCCGTGCGCGCTCCACTGATAGTAATTCGGTGTGAAATCCTTCGAGTATAAATGATACATGACTTCCACTTCTGGATGATATTTTAAGTTGCGACATCTCACACACAGACACTTAATTTTGGTACCGTCCATGTACTGAGGGAACGCCTTGGCAAACTGCAGGAACTGCTGTACACCCTCTATGAATTATCTCGCACATCGCACATGTCATCAGGATGACGGTTGTACATCCACGAAAGATTCCGTAAGTAGTAATTCATATCCATATCCAATTGAGGATAATTCTGTAAGATAGATACATACACATTGCAGTCGGTGAATGAATGTTAAGACAGTTTAGATATGGGTGCGCAATATAAACTGTTCATTCATTCCACATATTACAAACAAAGACAAAAACAACTGTGTTGGAACTAAAACAACTGTCTTGTGTCAAAGTGTCGTATCCGATAGACCGATACTAATCTGATACGGTCGATACTAATCCGATACCGATTCTGATACTCATCCCAACTGTCCAATATCGATCCTTTGGGTCTACAAGAGTTACTTCACCCAGTTTGTCAAGAAAGGTAAAATTTTTTAAATTAATATCCAATATCGACCCTTTGGCATGTGCTTGAGCAGTATCCTAACTCAAACTATCTATCATAACTAATAAATTAATATCCTACTTTAACATCTACTAACTCATATTCCTTCTAACATAAACTAATATCCTAATCTAAACTAACCCTTTAACTGAAACTAATATCTAAATAATGCTAATCATGAACTAACACCCTAACCTGGAAGTCCACATTGCTCAAGCACAGGCCAAAGGCCAAGTTATAAGGCAAAATGCAGGCAACTGCCTGTAGCTACAAGGCAAAACCAAATGTTGACGGTATATATACCGTCAATATTTAAAAAGTTTACTTGTCTTGACAAAATGAGTGAAGTAACTCTTATAGACCGAAAGGATACTCTATACACTCTATGTAATACGATATACCAATCATACCTACACTTCTAGGATACTCTATACACTGTAGTAATGAATTGCCCTTACTAATGATGCTCTTAGGTAACATATTTAACAGATGAGATTTTCATGTTGCACTTACGCATTTGTAGCTATATTGAGCAACAAAGGTATGGGAATCGGTATCGGACTATTCCTATGAGTATTGGTATCGACGATATCAGTAGTAGACTTACTAGCTAGGATTTTGGTCAAACTCTAGTCCACAAGTTCAATTAGCCTATTGGGTTCATTTCTAGGTAATCCTATAGATATATCAGGGTATATGCTAAGGTACACTAGGTCAAGCACATATGTATACCATATATATACAATAACACACACACATATATATATATCCTCTCAAATCCAAATATAGCAAGCCCCTATATATCATAACCTTACCCCACATGAATCTCATGCATATATAATCTCAGCTATATATCACTACTCTATATATATGAACTAAATAAAACCCATGCATTTCAACTGTATATCACATGAATCTCATGCATATATAATCTCAGCTATATATCACTAATCTCATGCATTTCAACTGCCAAACCCACAACCTAAATAAAACCCAAAACATGTCAAGAGGGGTCGTATGTGTTTGTGTGCATACAAATGTGTCCAAGGGTCGTGTCAGTGTCCAAACAACTGCACAGACAGTGGGTGTGTGCGGGGTGGAGGAGGAGGAGGAGGAGGAGGGAGAGGAGTTAATTAGGTTAGGGTTTACCTGAGCTCGAGGAGGAGGAGCTCGACGGGAGGGGGGGTAGGGGTCCCTGGAGGGGGAGGGAGTCGCCGGAGGGGTAGGGTCGCCCGAGGGGGAGGGAGACGCCGGGGGGGGAGGGATTCGCCGGGGGGGGGGGGGGGGAAGGGGAGCTCGAGTAAAAATTGGTACTTTCGAGTGAGGAGGAAAAAATGAAACGCTGTGCCCTAAGTAAAAATGTTAGCGACATCAAGAGCGGCCGTCGCTAACCGTCGTAAAACTTTAATAGATGGCGACATATTTTAATAATATGTCGCTGAACGTCGCTATTCAGCGACGTAATTTAACTCCTGTCGCTGAACGTCGCAAGTCAGCGACGTTTTGCGATGTTTATATAAAGGAGTCGCTATATTCCATAGTTAGCGACGACATTTTATGCCGTCGCTAAATTACGTCGCTAATAGATCATATTTTAGTAGTACCAGAATGCCTTCCTCTCGTCCGAGGCATCCGAGTAGTTGATCCAAGGGCCCCCGTAGTTGGACCTCAGAAATAGCCCCAATGCTCTCTGAACTGACGGGAGATGAAATCTACACAGCGATAATTAAATTCATGAATATATAGATATAAGTATATAAATGTTAACTAATTAACTTACTTTGTAGGCCCGTCGGACCAAATCTTCATCCTCGTCTCGTCCAGAGGGGCGCATGGGGGATCGCTCGGATCATATGGAGACGGCGTAGGTGCGACCTCCTCCACCGCTCCTCCGTCTCCATAGTACCGTCCGCAGGAGGAACGCTGCTGGACGGGATAGGATCAGGCCTGGAACTGTTCGTCCCAGGAGTACTGCCACGTTCCGTCGACGCAGACTGAGATCTGAGTGGCTGGTACACTAGAGTACTAGGAGACGAGGGACCGGCACCGTCATCCACTAATGGAGTACCACTCTGTCCACCGGTGGAACCTCTACCTCCACGGGATACTTCTCTACCGCCACGGTATTACGATCCTCTGCGTCCTGCCATACCTGGTAGAAATAGATATTTACAAGATAATAACTATGCATTTAACATATCACAATTTACAAAAATAGACCCAGAGCAACCCTCCGTTGAATTTCTAGATAATAACCATGCATTTAATATATCACAGTTTATAAAAATAGACCCGGAGGAACCCTCCGTTAATTTTCTAGATAATAACCATGCATTTAACATATCACAGTTTATAAAAATAGACCCGGAGCAACCCTACGTTGAATTTCTAGATAATAATCAAGTCTAGATAATATCATCCAAAAACATCCAAGTCTAGATAATATCAATGTCTAACAAAATGGTATACCGTCGGTATACTGTTGTATGTCGTCGGTATTCCGATATACATCACAGAATATTTTGTGGCTCACAAAACGGTATACCGTAGTATACCGTCGGTACGCCGATGTTTATCACAAAACTTTCTTGTGGCTCAGAAACGGTATACCGTCGGTATGCCATTCTTTTAGACATTGATTTTTGACTGAAAAAATAGAAGAGCTTTATGAATTGTCATCCAACCTTAGGTGTTTATACAGAAAGACCTAGACCTTGTACAGACTCGAAATCTTGAATTTGTTGAGAGCCGTCTTCAAGGAGCGCTGGTCTTTTCTTTAGTCTTTTTAGGAACTTCCATAAGGCTTTGATGACTCGGTTTGAACGGACAGAACTTATTGTAGTAGAGCTTTGAAAGAATATCTTTTAGCTAAAATACAGAGAAAACTAGACTACGAAGATGTTGTTAATGTTATCAAAATAAACTGTGCCAACAATCTCTCCCATTTTGATAATTGACAAAACAGAGAGATAGCATCTTCAGGGAGTGACTCCCCCGTAGGTAGACAACCCCACAATACGTTTTCTTCCCCTTTGTCACTTAATCAAAGCTGGAAATTAAGTAAAAAAATTGCAGCGATAAATAGGAAAAGCAATATGGTGGACAAAAGCATACATATATTAGATATGGACATAGGGTACATGCTTGAGACTACATAAAAAACCAGATAAAACTCTCCTTCACAAGAGTGAGCAAGACATAGAAAACATAAGAAACAGTCCCTGTAGGACTACACACACATAAAAAGAAACTACTGGTCCCCGAAGGACCTCAAAGGACACGCACTAAAACGACACCAATTTATTCTACCACCATCAACAGGAGCCCGCAACTACTCATCCGCCGGATCATCGTCCTCCCCACCCTGAGCATCATGAAAAGCGCCGAAAGGATCCACGCCATCCGTGTACATGAATCCGTAGGCGTTGGGGTCAGAGAAGCGGGAGCCTTGGTATTGGGGATTGTAAGCCCCCTGAATTTAGGGCTATTTTCTTCAATTTTTTAAATCAATTATTTGCAATAGATAATTATTTGATTTAATGTTCTTTTCCGTAACTCTGACTTCTGGAGCGTCAGGGATGCCAATCTCTGGAAACTCTCTTCATCAGTGTGTAGTAGACAAGATTACCTTCATGTTGATATATCATGTCCCACCCAAACTTGTTTTCTTGTACTCTTTTGCTTCACACAACTTCGGATCAATTTAGACCATTTGATCATTAAAATATTAATTAAATTCTCACTTTTATCTTTGATCATCATATGCACGTTACTATGACTTTTAATTTATGAGCACATGACTAGTCATTTTCTTGAAACCAACTCATCATGCATGATCTACTCGAGACGCCCTACATCCATGACCTTCGTGTCCCACTCAGACACACCATCTTGTGCTTTATTTGCTTCGCACAACTTTTGGGTCAATTTAGGCCAATTAATTATCCAGCGTAAAATGTGACCTGATTTCCAGTTTAATTTGGGACCCGACATCGATCCAACCTAGTCGACCCAATATATGATTTTGACCAATTTTGAGCCTACTATCCACATGACACTTGTGTTCCATTTATTTGAGCCCCCACATGCTACTTATTTACACATGTTCATAAATACCTAAAATTAATCCATTTATTTTGCCAAGTCTGTTTTGACCCGACCCGGCTCAACCGAAACCAACCCAAGCTTCATGTTACCCCCTCATGGACACCCACACCCTCATTTCCCTAAAAAATATCAAATAATTAGTCTACCTATTTTTTAAAATATTTAATGTACACTATATTGATTTAAATTCCTAAGTTATAACCTAATCTAGCCAACATTTATTTTTGGCCATTGATTTTGCCTCCACCAATCCCAACCACTCACCCCTACATAGTTTTTCCTCCTACTCACTCCATGGCCGGCCCTAAAATACTCTCTCTATCTCTCTTTACTTTATAAGGATTCTCTCTCTCTCTCTCTTTCATTAAATACACTACTCCCTCCCTCTCTCATTTTAATACACACCACACAACTTCTCTTCCCCCTACTCCTCCATGGCCGAACACCTCCTTCATTTCTTCGACACCACCACCCTACACCACCATCCCCGACTCCAACCTCCTTTCTCTCCTCCTCTTTTTCTTCATCATCATCATTCTCTTCATCATCACCATCGACCGCCACCACAATCACCATCAACCGCCACCACCACCACCGCGAGGATAACCACCACCTCCACTATCCTCCTCCTCCCTTCCCTGCTGGGTCACCGTGCCGTGCCGCCGTCGTGCCGTCGTCGCCACTGGCCGCGCTGCAGCAGCAGCAAGTAGCAGTTGTAGCGAGCAACAGCAGCGCAGCGAGCAGCAGCATGGCCGCAACAGCCGCGCGCCGCCGGCCGCGCGCCACCTTGGGCAACCCCCCTTCGGCCAAGCGACCCCGACAACCTCCCCGTGGCGGGCCCCGTCCTTCCGGACGCGCCGCCTAGGCGTTTCGTGTGCTTGGCAAGGGTTTCCGTCGTGACACGCTCGAAATAAATTTCAGAATTCGTGCTTCGAGGCAGCGACTTCGTACGCATTTTCGAGAAATCGACCGTTGGATCGGCGAACTCCTTCCTCCGTTACAATCTCGGTATAGCTCTTCACTCCCCTAAAGTTTCGTCCGTTAATTTTGTCGTTTGATACATCAAAACCGGCCACCAAGTTGAAGCTTTAAATTGTGTCATTTTTGGACAGTTTTGTGGAGCCAACTTCGTCGGTTCGTATCCCTCCATGCAGTTCCGTCTGGCGTGCCACTAGTTCCTATGCACAGCTGGTATAACTCTCTTCCTACCCCTTAAGTTTTGTTTTATTGTGAGCACGTTTTATTGGTTGAATTCGACGCCAAAGTTGGTCGTCCGAATTCGTAATTTTCAAGTTATAAAATTCGATTTTGAACCCGGGACCCAAGATTCAAATTATGACACCACCAGTAGACTCGTGGCGTCGTTCTGGCACGTTTTATGTAAAGTTTGTTAGATTTGGAGGACATGGGCCCTGGCACATATTTCGGTGCAAAGTGGGCCCCACAGTCCGAGTCAACGGGTCAATTTGAGATCGGATCAACGGAATCCAATTTCGGATATACCGTTGAGTTCGTATCGTCATTATGGATTCGTTGACATATAGTTTGCTGAGTTTTGAGGACATTGGCTCTGACACATTTTTTCGTGCAAATCAAAATTTCAATGTCCTGGTCAACAAACTAATTTGAGATCGGTTCAACGGAATCCAATTCTGGATATACCGTTGGGTTCGTATCGTCATTCTGGATTCGTGGACATATAATTTGTTTGGTTTAGTGGACTAGTATCCTTGCACATTTTTCGGTGCAAAGCGGGTCCGACACGGACACCGTTTTGATCCAAAATTACCTTTTTTGTCCATGTGTCCAAATTGGACTTATGGATAGGTATCCTAAATGATTTGACCATTCTGGACACGTTGGTGATGTTTGTTTCATCATCCGACAATGTTTGTAGATATTTCTATGTGTATTACCTTTTATTATAATTAATTCTTATTAAGTTCGTATTTCGGAATTAGTACAACGAAATTGACAAGATGATCACGTGGATCACTGTGATAATATTATTAACCTTACCGTTGATTATTTTATCTCGATTTGCGTGTCGTAGGTTTT
>JANAVB010017269.1:0-32631 GCA_029216955.1 Iris pallida
CAAACATTACGACAAAAGTAGCCTTGATTTATTACATATTTTACCAATTAACTCTTCGTTATAATTATATTGACATTGGATATTGTTGGAACAATAATATATTTTTTCTTTCCTTTTCTACACCAACCAAACATAGGAAAGGAAATTTGATAAGGAATTCTACTTTCCCATCCCCATGGAAAATACATGGGAATTGATTTCCTTTCCGTGAACCAAACGAGGCCTAAAGGTAAGCCAAGAGCTAATTAGAGAGGGGACAAGCCACTAAAGTGACCTTTGAAGTCCATCAGGGGTACAAGACAGTAAGGAGAAGCCATGGGCTCAATGACAAGAGAACGGGCCACTAAAGAAAACAAAGTGTGCACTCAACGAGGGGCCGAGAGACTACTAGGACGTTGAGAGCTCATTGACAAGGAGACGAGTCGCTAACGGGAATCTGGTGGCTCATTCGACTAGGGGCCGAGTCGATAATGGGAAGTTGGGTGCTCATCGGTGAGGGACGTGTCACTAGAGAAAACTCGGTTGTCCATTTGATGAACGCCGAGCCACTAATGAGAAGCCATGTGCTCTTCTGCAAGGGACCTAGACACCTACTCATCCTATGATGTGAGGAAAGTTTGCCCATTAGCCTACTTTTTCCAATTTTAATCAATCACATGATTTGGATCTTCATAATAGGAGTGTTGCACCAAGAAATGAGGAAGCTGAAGATATATCAGAAACTCTTATTAACCAAATCGGATGGATTCTAGATACAAAAGGCTCAAGATATATCACAGATGGTTTGGCTTTTGATTTAAGGTTGTATCGTCTTTTTTTAAGAAGAAATTGTATAGTCGTTTATCCTCTCTCTTTTTCAGGAGTTATTTCATTGTAATGGGTCTTTGTTTCTTTAGTCACCATTAAAAGAGGGGTTTTATTTTCTAGACTTTAGTCTTAGAAAAAGAATAACTTCCAAGAAATGCCCAAAAGACATAACAATAATTAAATATGTTACACTCACTGTGATATAACAAAAACAATCTTAAAAAAAGAATAACTTCCAAGTCTAAAATATGTGTTATTCCATTTAGTTTCTAACTAAATACTATAGTAGCTTCAACTATTGATAGATTTTCAAATTATTTTACGCTTTATCTTGAGGTATTGCATGCATAACTAAGAAAACACTCATTACATATTCCATCTGCAATGATTAATAAATTCTTAGGAAAATGTCACACAAATGAAGTTCTCTGCATGAACATAGCACATTCACTTACTTGCTCCTTTTCGTAGGCCGTCTTGGGAATTCTCAAAAGCTGCCTTTGTTATTAACCTTAATGCAGAAGTTAAAGCCCCAGATGCAGCCAAACCAGCTAAGAAGGACTGTACATTGATGGAAAGAAGGTTGTCAATAACATTTTTTTTTATAAAGAAGAGAACATTAAAAAAAATCATCCAACAGAACCTACTTGAATGAATTCAGGGCACATCAAGGACAGATCACCGACCATGCCTCCTTGAACATGAGCATCCGCAACTCCAAATGCCCCACTGATGAGGCATACTACTATAAATGGACCTATTCCTCCCTTACCAGATGTTGCAACTTCCAACTATAATAGAGACACAATACAGTTATATTACAAAAGGAAAAATCATGGCATAAAATGCCTTGGATGAAACAAATTCAAGTGGAACTCAATAGATGTTGCTTGCTCTGCTAATGGTTCTACCAGTTCTCAACCGTGCCGAAAGGTTTGGGTCTCCTCAACGGCATTTTATGGACTTTCTTCATCTATTGGTATTAATGCACCTTCAATTGACCTTCAGGGAAGTTCTTTGTCCATACTTCCAATTATTTTGAGCTTTATTGTGTAACATTATGTCAGTGATCTTTTGTCCTATGTACTGTTATTTTTATCTTATAATAATAAAAAAAATTGGATGTGATCTACTTGATTAAACTATATTTACATAGAAAAGCACACTACGGGGGTGTTCCTTTTTTTTTCACTTATAAGTGAATTTCACTTATTCTGTGTGGAGCCTCACTTATAATTGAGTTTGGTCCCAATAAGTGCGTTCGTTTTTTCGCACTTACAAGTGATTTTTCACTTATAAGTGGCTCCAAATTCATAAATAATTTTTTTTTTTCACTTATTGGATTGTTTAAGTACTTATTGCATCCGAAAAGTCTATTATGTTCAAGTACAAACTTAAAAATTCATTCACTTGTCCAAATTCTAATAGAAATTGATTTTCTTGTATACAAACCTAATCACCACTTCCTCTCCCCTTTCTAACAACCAAGAATCGCCTCTCTTTTCCGTCTAAAATAGCACCAAAATTCGTCCAAAAAACAGTCTTGTTTTCCAGCATCTATCGCAATTTTGCGGGACCATGCCTCCTAGCTCCGACGTACGATTCGCTTCAAGTTTTTAGTATCAGTTGTCCGAATGGGATAATAGTAGCCCCAAAATATGAACTCATTAATTTTATTATCCATGTTTTATATGAGAGGGCATAATGGTAAAATAGCACTTATTGGTGCCAAAAAAAGAACAACAAAACCACTTATAAGTGAAAAAATCACTTACAAGTAGAAAAAAAGAACAAATTTTATATGTGCACTTATAAGTGAAATGGAGTAAGTGGCACTTACAAGTGGAAAAAAGGGAAAAAGAACACCCCCCTACATAAAGCTCTTATAATGTTTACTCAGAAATCACAAGAATTCTTCATGTTACTAGTGAAGAAGAAAGTTACATACCACAATCAGTAAGAGTGAACTTATGAAAAAGAGAATGTATCCCGTCATGTTTCGAACTCTTGTATTAATCCTTGCTTCACGACATGCAAGTACTGCAAGCGTTCCAACGGCAAAAGGTTGATAAACAAGAGTAAGTACTCTTGTTGGATGATATTTCTGCAATGTATGAAAAAAAAAAAATATATGAAGCAGATTAAACCAATTCAACACAGGGACTACTAAGAAATGCACGAACGCAAATAACAAATAACTTTGAATCCATAGCATCTCTAACAATTCTGGCCATATGAAGTTATAAAACGATACATAGAAAGATGTCCAGCCACATACCGGAAAGACGTATACATAGTAATCTTCGATAGTCAACATGCTATTCCATGAGAAAAGGCATCCGTTTCCTAGAAGCCAGCATACAAAGATAGCTGCGTACTTCCCCTGTGTGGCAAAGTAAAGAATCCACTGAGTTTCTGTCAACAAATGTTATCAACAAGGTGACCACACATTAATGAAACATAGAAAATAACAGGTTATTTGAAGAACCTCATGTGGAACAGGTGATCCATTCCCAGTGTCATAGCTCATGACTGATATCCCCTTCAGCACTCCTGTGAGCGACACCAATATACTACTGCTTACTATGTGCACCATGAAAAGGCAAGGTAATAGGCAAACTAAGGAACATAACTTTTATTGAGGATTCTAAATAGAAGCATAGTTTGCAGTATCGGCCGATACCGATCCGATACGACCGATACCAATACGGTTTGACATGTCCCGATACCGATACCGATATTCATCGACAGGGACACTGGGTCTCTCTTTTATAGCCAATTCGGCAAATAAAATTAAACAAAAAAGACCAATCATAAAGGGTGTAAAAGTATAGTAAGGTTGTAAAAGAAGAAAACTTATCTATCGCACGTAAATCAATCGGCAATGGTGGCTAGTATTTCATTCAATTTTAAAACCACTAAGAAACAACACAAGAAATACTTAAAATTATGCCTAAATGTATAAATATTTCTTCTAAACTTTTAACAATTTATTAATAATTATTTGTTTCCCGATACCAAAAATCCGATATTTTTATCTGAAACTGCCAATGCCGATACCGCCGATCTCGATACAGACACTGCAAACCTTGTAGAAGACATGAGAGCACAATTTCTGAAGGGTCCCGAGTTCAGTAAGCAATCAAGTCATATCAACCATAGAGAAAGCAAAGGATACAACAATAACAACTTTTTTATGGATAAAACAGTGGGAATAAAAAATACGCCCCGTTTCATTAAAGATGATTAATGAAACAAAACCCAACAACAAAAGAAGATTGCTCGGACAACACGATGAAAGAAAAAACAAGAATACAACTCCAGCAGGAGTACAACAGTTTAACTCTGCCGGCGAGTGGCAAACTTGTCGTAGCTAGAAACTAACATAGTTGCGGGCTAGACGCACGTCAATATCTTGAAATATCCTTCGTACGCGGAGAAAAGGGCAAAGGATAGGGTAGAGTAGAGGGCCGGCCCAGGGGTAAGCCTAATAAGACTTCGGGTTGGGCAACCCCGTCTGCTAGGGCAACCCTCCATGCTTAGCATATAACCCTACAAGAGGTTGGGGTCGCAGGTGATACCCTAGGACCAGTCGGTCCATAATAAGGGTCAAGGGGAAACCAAAACTACCCCTCGGGCCGGCCCTGGAGTAGGCTTCTGCAAGAGCCCTATATTGTTGATTAGAGGGCAACGTTACTTGACTACTATATATCCTTGGTCCGTGTTTTGTCGTCAGTACCGTGCCCAAGTTATGTCGTCTCGTCTGCATATTGGACACGCCACAGACACTCCAAAATACACCAGAATGCACCAAATGCAGTACCGTGTCCGTGTCCCATGTTCTTACTGTGCCGTGTCCGAGCATTTTGTTGTGCACGTGTCGCATCTAATAAGTGGTCATATGCCTACTAAAACCACATACATTGATCAAAAGAGAAAATTATGAACACGACGACAGGGACATTCAACCAAACAAGAAATAGACGTCGATATGGTGGTGGGTTTGAGCCAAATCAAGAAATTACCCACACACAAAAAAAAAATACAAAGTGACGAATAAAAAAATTCTACAAGATCATTCTTGCAGGATCAATAATTTAATGTAATCAAAACATTTAATGGATTGTTAAAAGAGACTGAAGAAACAAAGAAATCATACTTTGATAAAGTGGGGCCTCCCTGAGAGTTGCTGATCGGATTCTTTGAGAACCGAGTTTTCTTTGCCGAAAGAAAATGTTAAAAAAGAAATAGTTTGTAGAGGTTTTTTTTTTAATTTTTAATTTTTATTTTGTTGTACACAAGTTCATCCCTTTGTTAAGTTAAAGATGGTTAGAAATAACTTCTCAGTCAAAATAGGATCCGGATTTGTTTAGAATATATCTTTATTATTATCTAAAAAAACTTAAAAACAGCTCAAAATGAGTGTTTAAGTATGTATTCTTATGTAATTAAATCCTTCTAACTGCTACCGTGTGTATCTCTCTCATGTAAATTTTTTTATATAACTCTCGTAACTACATATATGAACATATATATACCTGAAATTTTATAGAAATATCTAATAATAAATTCAAATTAAAATGTATTCAATATTTAAACTAACGGTATAGTATTATCTAAACATATATCTAGAGTTCTAACAATATATCTATAGAAATTTTAATTAAATTATTTTAAATTTATATTCTAACTATTTACTATAACTTAAATTTTTATTTTATTTTTTCAAATAATATCAATTTTGTGTTCTTTTTGGTGGCACGTGAACATTGTATTAAGCCTATCCGATTTTCTAATAATAAAACATCAACGTTCAATGGATTTGGGGTTAGGTTCCAGACCTCGAGTACATAATATGAAACCTAAATAAATTGGGTCAAGATCGAATTTACAAAAACCCGACCCTTTAACATCTACACTACAGAGAATTTGGTACATAGAAAGAAAGTTATAGAAATTTTGGTAAAAAAAAGGAAGTTTTACAAAATTGAGGAAAGAGATAATTTCTGCCATAGTCTTGTGATAGGCTGGGTTTGGGATTTGCTTGATTTGGATTTTTTTTTTTTTTGGAGGTTTTGTTTGTTTGGTTTAGTTGGTTAGTTTTTTGTTCTTGTTTCAGTGATTAAACATTACTTTATCTTTCCATCCTAGTACAATTCAAAAATCCTACATATTAATACCACTATTACATTTGTTCCCTTCAAATAATTTCTCACTCAATTATGCTATTTGGCTCCCAAAATATTTGGATGATGTCATCTCCCATTATATGACATGTGACATGGCAGATGACATAACAACTGACATGGCAAATTTTAACCCAAAAAATTAATTACCAATTTTTTTAATGTTAATATTAATATTAATATTAATGTTAATATTAATGTTAATATTAATATTAATATTAATGTTAATATTAATATTAATATTAATATTAATTTATGTTAATTTAATATTAAAATATTTATTTACTATTAATTTTAATTTCAATTTTAAATTTTGTCATGTCAGCTGTCATATTAGCAACCATGTCATATGCCACATAATAGGAGATGGTATCACCCCAAATTTTTGGGAGCCAAATAGCATTTTTGTTTCTCACTTAATGCTCACAATAAAATTTTCCAAACTTTCTGTAACGCCCCAGAACCAGAATACTGGAGAGCGGGGGCATACATAGCCAGCTACGTATATTGAAGTGCAACCCACCTCGCTATACGGTCACAGCTGTCTAGATACATGAGGGTTTAACTACAAGCCATCAGTCTCCTATGGTCATGAACAAGCCTATTGTCTCAATCTCAAGCAAGTAATAACAGTTGCAAGATGTCAGAGCACCAAATATACAATAGTAAGGCGTCCCATACATTACATATTTGGATGATCATGAAGCTAGTTGTACAAAATGTCAAGACTAGCAAGAGTTTCAGTCATACATGATCAACCCTAGGATCTGTCAATCATATTACAGCCCGTAGGCAGACAGTAAGTAAATGTGCAATACGAGCTAACACGTACCCGCCGGCTAAACGTCTCAAAAGAATATTTATACAATAAAGTGGAAGAACAAAAGAACCCACTCGTTGTCAGGTTTACGCCTGGTGGTCACCATCTGGCTGGAAGATAGGTAGATCCTCTGGAGCTGCTCCGATATTTGGCCATACAAAACCAGCTGGGTCAGACCCCAGAAAGAGCAAGTGCCACAAAGGAGGCTTCACTTAGGAACTAAAACCAGCATATAATAAATGGATATTAAAGATAATTATATATAAAGAAAACTGATAATAACAGATCCAACAACAGTGGATTGAGTACGAGAAAATAATTCAAGTAGCCAGGTCACAACCCTTAAACCAAACAAGGACCGGGGTTGTAACCCTTCACCTGAATAGAAACCCGTCTCAAATACTGTTGGTGAAGGTAAAACATAACGAGCTTGAAAATAAGACAATAAACGAAGAGAGGATAAAAAACTGCTCCGGGAGCCAGGTTACAATCCTTAAACCAAATAAGGACCAGGGTTGTAACCCTTCGCCTGAACAGAACCTTGCCCCTGATCTTTATTGTCAAGGTAAGCATAAATAATCGTGCCATTAAAGTAAGTAAAACTTGACGAGCATGACATGGGGTGCAATAAGACAATAAACGAAGAGAGGATAAAGAACTGCTCCGGGAGCCAGGTTACAACCCTTAAACTAAACAAGGACCGGGGTTGTAACCCTTTGCCTGAACATAACTGGTCCTCTGATCATTACTGTTAAGACAAGCATAAGTAATCATGTCATGTCATAATCTAGTACAGGATCAAAATAAGACGAAGCTGGGCTAGACTCCATCCAATCAATCACGACCAAGCAACGAGTACGACTTGATACTTTAACTAACTAAGATTATCACAGGCCTAGTTAAGCAAGATGCAATAAGATTATTCCAACAGCCACAAGCCCTGCAGACCATCCAGGTTATCCAGACGCAATTAGGGGATTAAATTCATGTGGGCACATCGTTCATGAAATGCATGTACCCTTAAGTAGTTTGAAGGGTGCAACACATGACAGTATGCTGGAAATGTGCCATACTCGACGGCAGGCTACAGATCCCATGATGGAGCGCCCAGATAACGGAATTGCCTGTAGATGGGAAATCTCTCCATGACTATTGGAATTTTCTAGTTATTAGCCTTAGTCAATTTTCGTAGGTACCCCTGACCGTGGCATTCAGGGATCCCTGTCCTAGACATGATACAAGACAACACTGGTTTATTTGTACAAACACAATTATCCACGGTGTCCAAGCCATTTATTATAGTCATGTCATACAAGCCGTCGTAACAGCTTCCAATAGTTACCATGGTGCGTACTTGTCAAATCTTGTTATGTCATGCTATGCCATGCCATGTCATGTCATGCACCATTATTTGCCCGGTCATATCACTCAATCTGTGCTTGTCAATTCATGAATAGTACAAGGCATAAAAGACAATCGGGTACACAAAGGCTCAAGGCTCTACGCGAGTGAGCCTCTACGCTAGCCTGAGGGCCTAAAGCGTAAAACGGCTCTACGCTAGCAAGAGAGAGGAAGAGATAGCTCTACGCGAGTGAGCCTCTACGCTAGGCCGAGGGCCTCAAGCGTAAAGCGGCTCTACGCTAGCAAGAGCAAGGGAGAGATAGCTCTACGCGAGTGAGCCTTTATGCTAGGCCGAGGGCCTCAAGCGTAAAGCGGCTCTACGCGAGTGGAGATGCACGTGGGCGGGGTTCTACGCTAGCCGGGTTATACGCAAGTGAAATTACACACGCGTAAGAATTTTACGCAAGTAGAATTTTACGCGCGGAAACACCCGAGCGAGATTCTACGCACGCGAGAATCTACTCGAGCCAAAGTCTACGCGAGTGCGATTCTACGCGAGTGCGAGGGTCTCGGCGTAGAGTTCGAATGAACTCGGCGTAGAACGAATACGCTAGCACGCAATTGCGTGTGCGTAAAGTGGCACTACGCAGGCACGTTAAGACGTGAGCGTAAAAAGGCTGAATAATACGCTAGCACGCAATGCGTGGGCGTAAAAGGGCTAAACACTACGCCAACACGTTAGAACGTGTGCGTAAAACTCCATCTTCTCCTATGGCCAAGACAAGCATGCGTAAAAGCTCAGGAACGCGAGGAACTCCATCTCGGCCAAGACTTGGTGAAGTCCGGCCATCTCAAAACCAAACTTACGTAAAATTGAAATCCCTACTACATGGGACTCTCCAATTCGAAAACAACCAAGTTTAGAAGATCAAAACCGAGAAGATCAAAATACTAAAACCTAAGATCTACATGAAATGAGTCATGGAATTCGAAAATGGTAAGTACTAAAGTGACTTAGAATCTCAGGGGAAAAACAATGGAACAATAAAATCTGAGTTCCTCTATGAAGCAAGTTGCACTTGCCTAAGCCCTCTCTCTGGTAGGTGAAAAGTAATGGTGAGGAAGAAGAAATAATGGAGAAGTAAATAAGGAGAGAGAGAGTGGGCGGCTAATAAAGGAAGAGGGGTAGGTAGGTGGGGTTGGTCCACATGCAAGAAAAATCGAACCAAGCTGAACCAAGCAAATGAAATGCCAAAATAAACCATAAAATGAGACATGCCATGAATCAAGATACGTACACGTATACTAAAATACGTAATACGAACTACGGTCGTTACACTTTCCTTCCAAAATCATAAGGTTTTGGCTGTGGGACGAACATTTTTTCATGAAGGATGACAAGGTGGTCGTGCCTAAGTGGGGTTGCTTGCACAGACAACTACTCAAAGAATGCCACGACACCAAGTGGGCTGGTGTGAGGCTCGTCTCATAGTATACAGATACATGAGATTTACTGTTCATTTAAGTTTTTTCAATATTCATGATTGTGGTATCATGCGATACTTCCGATTTATTGAGTTTTGTTGATCATGCTCATTTTTAGATTGTCCGAGACTATTACATGTTGGCCTTGCCATAGACTCGTGTAGGAACCACTTGTAGATCGGAGAACCCGAGAATTTTTCTAAGTGGAGAATTTTTCTTTTTGGCAAAAAATCTGTCGGAGATCCGCGACATACTACCGCCGGATCTACTGTGTGGGGTTTTTTTTCGAAGACAAATATTTGCTGTGACAATTCAATTTTTTTGAAGGAGGTCCGCAAAAATCTGTCGAAAAATCCGTCTATAGGGAAAATGAAATATCTTGATGAATAGTGTCTATATATTTTAATGAATAGTAATGATACATTTTTTGTCCAATGATTTCTTAGTTTTGATACGTTCGATTATCCAGTAGTTTTTTGGTTTTCTTTGATGAATGGTCGAGGTTAATCCTGAACGAGTCGCAGACTGCGATCCAACGGTTACGATTAATTCACCCTTTCTATATATACTGTCTGATTCTTTTCGAAATTTCTTTTTTTTTATTCTCTCTCTCTACTCTTCTTCTCTCTTTGTTCCCTCTCCATTTTTCTCGTGAGCTACGTGCTTGGTCTCGAGACCTCAGAGTGTGGTTTCTGAACCCCTTTTGATGGTGGAGTTGAAGAGTTAGGCTGGGAGCTATTATAGGCAAGTACATCTTGCCGAACTACTGGACAAATATTGCTTTACAGCTGTTTTAATTTTTGTAGTCTTGATAGTTCAGTATTTCCTAGAACTTGCTTTACTAAAGATTTTTCTCCTGAGATTCTCGTCATTTTGACTGTCTCGGATTTTGGTTTGAACTAGGTTTTTGTTTTCCTGTGATCTCCTAATATTTTCATAGTTGGAAAACTATGTATCAGAAGTGATAAGGGAATTTCTCTCTCTATACTTAGTCTATATACTATATGAGACTTAACCCATAGTATTGGTGATAGCTATATTTGACTTGGGCGATAGTAGGGACCAGATTCTGGCCCCGAAAATTTGTTACTACTTTTATTGAGATTTTTACACAGTTCCGAAAATTCTTCGAAAATTTGCGTCAATCCGTCAGATCTTCCATGTGGCCCATTTTCTAGAATAAAAACTTGATGTGAGAATTCAGATAATCCTTCAAAAATTTGTGACAATTCTGGATCTTTCGAATGGACTCCCGAGTTTCCATCTTTCGCGATTTTGTCCTACTTTCTTGGTTTTCTCTTGGTAGTAGATTTTTGTATATGTCATGCCATATTTTTTTGCTATATACTACTATGCCTGCCTGGATTCTTGTACATGTCGTGCCATATTTAATATCTACACTACAGAGAATTTGGTACATAGAAAGAAAGTTATAAAAATTTTGGTAAAAAAAGGAAATTTTACAAAATTGAGGAAAGAGATAATTTCCACCACAGAGTCTTGTCATAGGCTGGGTTTGGGATTTGTTTGATTTGGATTTATTTTGGATGTTTTGTTTGTTTGGTTTAGTTGGTTAGTTTTTTGTTCTTGTTTCAGTGATTAAACATTACTTTTATCTTTCCATCCTAGTACAATTCAAAAATCCTATATATTAGTACCACCACTACATTTGTTCCCTTCAAATAATTTCTCACTTAATACTCACAAGAAAAAATTCCAAACTTTCCTTCCAAAACCACAAGGTTTTGGCTGTGGGACGGGCATTTTTCATGAAGGATGACAAGGTGGTCGTGTCTAAGTGGGGTAGCTTGCACAGACAACTACTCAAAGAATGCCACGGCACCAAGTGGGCTGGTGTGATACTCGTCTCATAGTATACGGATATATGAGATTTACTATTCATTTAAGTTTTCTCGATATTCATGATTGTGGTATCGTGTGATACTCCTGATTTTTTTGAGTTTTGTTGATCATGCTCATTTTTAGATTGCCCGAGACTATTAGAATACATGTTAGCCTTGCCATAGACTCGTGTAGGAACCATTTGTAGATCGGAGAACCCAAAAATTTCTTTAAGTGGAGAATTTTCCATTCTGGCAAAAAATCTGTCGGAGATCCGTGGCATACAACTGGATCTTCTGTGTGGGGTTTTCCCGAAGACAAATATTTGCTGTGACAATTCGATTTTTTCGAAGGAGGTCCGCAAAAATCCGTCGAAAAATCCATCCATAGGGAAAATGAAATATTTTGATGAATAGTGTCTATATATTTTGATGAATAGTAATGATACATTTTTTGTCCAATGGTTTCTTGGTTAATCCTGATCGAGTTGTAGATCGGATCCGACGGTCATGATTAATTCACCATTTCTATATATACTCGTCTGATTCTTTTCGATTTTTTTTACTTTCTCTCTCTGCTCTTCTTCTCTCTTCGTTCTCTCTCCATTTTTCTTGTGAGCTAGGTGCTTGGTCTTGAGGCCTCAGAGTGTGGTTTCTGAATCCCTTTTGATGGTGGAGTTGAAGAGTTAGGCTAGGAGCTATTATAGGCAAGTACATCTTGTCGAACAACTGGACAAATATTGCTTTACAGCTGTTTAAATTTTTGTAGTCTTAATAGTTCGATATTTCCTAGAACTTGCTTTACTAAAGTTTTTTCACTTGAGATTCTCGTCATTTTGACCGTCTCAGATTTTGGTTTGAACTAGGTTTTTGTTTTCCTGTGATGTCCCAATATTTTCGTAGTTGGAAAACTATGTATCGGAAGTGATAAGGGAATTCTATCTCTAGACTTAGTATATATGTTATATGAGACTTACCCATAGTATTGGTAATAACAAGAATTGACTTGGGCGATACTTGGGACCAGATTCTGGCCCCGAAAATTCGTTCCTACTTTATTGAGATTTTTACACAGTTCCAAAAATCCTTCAGAAAATTGCTGCAATCCGTCGGATTTTCCATGTGGCCCATTTTTTGGAACGAAAACTTGATGTGAGAATTTGGATAATCCTTCAAAAATTTGCGACAATCCGCTGGATCTTCCGAATGGACTCCCGAGTTTCCATCTTCTGTGATTTGTCCTACTTTCTTGGCTTTCTCTTGGTAGTAGATTTTTGTATATGTAATGCCGCATTTTTTTTGCTATATACTGTTATGCCTGCCTGGATTCTTGTCTATGTATTGTCTTGCCTGATAGTAGCCTGCCATGCGCACTCCTGATTCATGTATTGTCTGGCGTGATATATACTGTGGCTCATTGTAGCACACTCGTGTTCTCGATACTTGTATTCTTGTTGTGGCTTGTTATAGTGCACTCTTGCTTGTCTTGTCCAATCTTACATGTATCATGTCTAGCATAGATTCTGCGGTATGCAATACCTGGAATCCTGGATGAAAATATTAAGGACTAAACAATTAGATTGATTATCTAGATGCATTGGGGGAGAGATTTTTTTTTGTTTGCTTACAAGCCCTTTATTTCGCTTATATATACAATAGATCTGTAGCTCTCAGAGGGACATATTTCTAGCTCACTGTCGAGTGGGACAATTCAAGTATAAATGATTACTATATTTAGCTCACCGTCATGTGGAGCTTATTCTTTAGGATACACGTCTCCCAGGTGATGTATCTGCTATATATATCCTTGTGTCCACGGCCTGGATAAGTTGGGTAGTCTGCAGCGCGGGCAGCCATATTAGATTTTTCAAACTGCATATGTTAGTAAATTGGATTGTGATAACTCTAGTTAGCTAATGTATCAAGCCACACTCAATGATTTGCCGTGATTGATGAATGAAGACCAGTCCTGTCTCGTCCAGACTTGTCTAGTCTAGTCTTGTTCCAGCTTGTTTATTTCCTGTATCTAGATCCCGCTTGTTCTTATACATGTTTATTACACTTGCCATGCTCACATGCCCCATTTTCAATTATATGTTTACTTGCTCGGCTTCACCTTACATGATCACATGCTTGGTTTTACTTACATATCACATGCATGGCTTCACAACATGTTTCCAATTTTTTTTCATATTCTTGTGGTACTATTACGTTATTCTTGTTCATTTTTCCTGTTTTTTTTACTTTAGTATTGTTATGGTTGCATGCTGGTTTTAGTTCATAGTTTGGCTTCCTTTGTGGTACTTGCTATCTGGGGGGTCTGACCCTATTAGTTTTGTTTGGCCAGATCTGGTAGAGGAGCTTGAGGATCTTCCGGACCTTCTACTTGGTGGTGACCACCCGTAGCACCAGGGAGCCTGAGTGGGTTTTCTTTCTTTCATCCACTAGATTCCTGTACATATTCTTTTGAGACGTTTAGCCACCGAATATGTGTTTAGCTCGTGTTCTGGACTTGACATTTAGCCTACGGGCATAGACATAATTTGTTTATACTAGACTGCAACTGGATTTGATCATGCATGACTTACACTCTTGCTAGTTCCTCATTTTATATTATTATCTTCATGGTCATCTATATATTATAGTTTTAGACGTTTACTGTTTTTGCCTGATGATCATACTCTTGTACTTTACTTAATTGCGTGTGATTGAGATATCTAGGATTGCTTGACCTAGGATTGATTGTTGTCTTGTAGTAATAACCCCTATATTTATAGCTATGATCGTATCTCAGGGTACTGGAGTACTTTGATATACATAGCTGGCCTGGTCCGTCCCTACTTGCCAGTTTTCTAGTTTTGGGGCATGACAGCTGGACATCCGGGTCACAAGTGGACACGAGCATTATTAGAGGCTGCCTACTATTGACCTTGCATGTGCGATGATGTCAAAGACTATGTACACACTTTTCTTGTGTGCCAACAAGATAAGGTGGATCATCAGTGACTCAGGGCCCTGCTTGAGCCTCTTCCCGTGGGAGAGCATTTCGATGGACTTTATATCTGTCTTGCTTAAAGTAGGGATACTTGGGTCTATTCTCATGGTGGTCAAATTCTTCAAGTATGGGACCTTCATTGCTGCACTGACGGACTCCACAACAGAGGAGGCTGCACACTTATTTATTTTCTATGTAGAGAAGTTTTGAGACATCCCGGAGAGTATTATCAACGATCGAGACCCCTTCTTCATGCGAAAGTTCTGGACGGAGGTCTTTAAGATCCTTGGGTCAGATATGCACTTCTCGACTAGTTTCTACTCATAGACGAAAGGACAAACGGAATAGGTCAATTCTTCACTCGAGAAGTACTTACGAAACTTCGTGAGTGCCAACCAGCGGGAATGGGTGCCTCACTTAGACATCACTCAGTTCTTCTATAATCTCCAAAGGAGCGAATCGTCCCATAGTTGTCTGTCTAAGTTGATAATGGATGGGGTCGACAGTTGCTCGCCCCTCACACGTTCAATATGGGGTCATCAGAGAAAGCTCTGCGGCTCAGTAGTTTGTCTCGGACTTCAAGGTGAAGGCAGATATTGTCAAGACATTTTTGGAGAAAGCTGCTATCTAAGATTAAGAAATGGATTGACGTCAAGCGAAGGACTGTCGAGTACAAGGAAGAGGACTTGGTGATGATCAATCTTCAACCACAACAGTTCAA
The DNA here is from genome assembly GCA_029216955.1 of Iris pallida. Taxonomy (NCBI): domain Eukaryota; kingdom Viridiplantae; phylum Streptophyta; class Magnoliopsida; order Asparagales; family Iridaceae; genus Iris; species Iris pallida. The sequence continues at coordinate 15,197 of JANAVB010017269.1, forward strand.
GGTGTTCTACAATGTGCACAAGGGATTGATTCGCAAGTATGAAGGCCCCTTCCCAGCCCTTAAAAAGGTGGGTGAAGTTGCCTACAATCTCAAACTCCCTGCTAAGTTGAAGATTCATTTCATCTTCCATACAAGTTGCCTCAAGCCCTACTATACAGTCTTGGAGGAGCCCCAACTCAGAGTTCCGATGTGACCCACAGCGACCATGACTACGTCGTTTAACAAAAAAGTAGAAGCCGTGGTTAACTCAAGGACCATCTGTCGATTAGGCATTTCCCCGTATGGTGTATCTCATCAAATGGAAGGAAATGCCATACGATGAGGCATTTTCCCGTAGGTGTATCTTGTCAAATGGAAGGGAATGCCACACGACAAGTCTAGCGGTGAACGTGCTAATATGCTGCATCAGTTTGAGGACAAGATCCAGGAGTTTCTCAACGGACATGGTTGACAAGGACGTCAACACTATAGGTGGGGGAGCCTGTTACAAATTTTTTTGCCCCACTTAAATAGATCTGCATAACCCTCATCTAGTGGGACTTTTGCTGGAAGCTTCCAGAATGCTCCAGAAGATGGTGGAGTCTTCTTGAAGACTCATGATCTTTCTTGATGTTCGAGAATCTGTCTTGTAAATATCTAGGACTTAGAATAATCTCTGGAATATGTTTTTTCCAGAATGTTCATGTAAGTTCTCTAAGGCCTTATATATAAGTGAAATGCTCATTTTTTTCTCACCACCAAAACTTATAAGTATTCTCCAAGTAATAGAAAGATTCTATCAAGTTCCAATATTGTTCTACTAATCTCTATTAACTTAGCATTCTAGCTATGTTCGTTCGGGGAAGGCTTGCACAGGTTAAAGTGTAGGCAAAAATACTAAGTCCGTGACAAGAAGCTATAATCCATAGAACACAAATTTTTTAATTTGGATCTTCTTTTCTAAATAATATTTTGAATTACAATGAATTAATAAAACCCGAAAAAAATATTTTTTTAGAATTTTTCTAAAATAATTAACTAGTAAATCTAATTATTTCTATGAAGGAAAATAATACCCTCTCTCCTTAATTTCCTAGATAAATCAATTAAGTTAGTCCAACTTAGTTAGTAAATAAGTAATTTTCACGAATTTTTTTCTATCATTTCCCTAAAAGTTTCTAGAAAAAAAATTAATTTCCTCCTCAACCAATAATAATTAAGGATCTAGATCTATATTGGCTAGTTTAAAATTGAGAGAAAAATAAATAAAATTTTAAATTAATTTGAAAACAAATTAAATATACAATTTTTGCAAATGATTTTGCAATTAGGGAATTGTTACTTATATAGATAGAAACAGTTAGAATTCAAAACCCATTCCCTCTCCCACTCTTTCACTCCAGATCCGAGTGAGAATTCTCTCCTCGTCCTCAGCCCTTTGTTCCGTCGACCCTCGCCCTCCCTTCATCGTCCTCGGGCAAACGTCTCGCCGTGCCGCCGTGAGCTTCGATCTTGTAGCTAATTTTGTAGATCGAGAGCTTCCTCCTCATTTTTCCAAATCCAGATCTGTCAGTTCGAGTTTCGAGCTGTTATATCCATTTCTCTCCGTATTAAATTTCATATCCTAATTTAAACTTTTGATCATTCAATTTCGATCCCAAACGTGTATATGGAAACTAAATATTATTTCCTGTTTTAATAGTTTGTGAGGCCAATTTCATCGACCGATTGCTCTGCCACCACTTTACCAAAATCTAATAAGTTGCTTCCCTTACCAAGCTGGTACGATCCTATCTTACCCTATAAATTTTTGTTCAAAATAATGGACAATTAATAGATCAATTCGATCCCTAAAGTTCATTCAATAAATTGTCAAATTTTATTTCAGAAAGCTCATTCTCGGAAGCTAATCTCAGAGGCATAACTATTGAGATTTAGACATCCGTTCGACGATCCATTTGATCATTGGAAAATAGGTATAACCCCCCTTCACCACTATAAAATTTCAACCGTTAATAGTTCCAGTTGATAGCTCAAATTAATGTGCAAAGTTGGATGTTCGCTACATTTGAATGTCGTTCCAGAAAGAGGGGTCAAATTCGTGCATCGTTATCTTTCGATTTGGTTATTGAATCTCAACACAACTATATAGCTGGTATAACCAACTTTCTCCTTATTAATTTTTAATCATTAATTATGTCATTTGCTATTCTATTTATAAACCTAAAGTTAGGTGTACGAAACTTCTATTTTATGTCGAAACTCTTCGCTTTGAGTAGCGATGTTATGATTTGTTCATCGAATCCTAAATACGAGAGTACTGACGAATTCTTATTGAAATTCTAGTCTAGTTTAATATATAATTTGTATATATTGACATATATTGATTTACTTGTCAGTTGAACCCGATACCGTGCGATACTGAACCTTATTTGATATATGAGATTCAGATTCCACTTTTACGAGTTCAAGTAAGACCATAATTCAATTTACTATGATTCTGACTCTTTTATTTTGCCAAATGTCATCATTTATAACTTATTTCCTTTATGGTATTCTATGGGCCCGTGGGCGGAGCCAAATTCACCTTATGCGATGCCTTCGCACATGATCATATTTTTGGACTATATGATCATATTTTTGGACTATTTGGGAATCCCTTAACTTATTATCATCATTAGGGTTGGATATTTGATTATCTGACTTCAGGAAATTAGTAGGATATTATCAACCTTTCGTGTTTGACGCGTTCGTGTCTAACATGTCAACGCTTTACCAAACTATCGAGAGGTTAATACATTACACTTACTGCTTACCTTCATATTATATGTGATATATTACATATCTCATTGCATAATTTTATTGCTTTCTTGTGTCGCTACTGTCATATCTCGATTCCGTAGAATCGATAGTCATCCCCTGGACGTGATGTCGTACGATCCTAAGTTACATTCGCACAAGGAAATATCATAAGGTTATCCAAAATTCAATATCCTAAAAATAGAGTACACAGAGTAAATTGAATAACACATTGTACAAAAGAAAAGTTATGCTTAATTGATAATGAACATCATATTACATGACTCGATTATAAGGGTTGTCGCGAGGGCTTATAAACTGACTCAAACATGAACGCTGATGACATAGTCGTTGCATACATTTACATCCCCTTATACAAAATCAAAATGTTGCTTGGAGCTGGAATGGGGGAGAGTTGAGCCATATCCTGCTAGACTGATGCAGAGTCTTCAAAAAGAGTTGATTAAGCCTTCACTCCGAGCAAGGCTTCCAAAACACACGAGCGTCGCCTTCAGTTAGATGGCACGTCCTTCCTGATTCTTAGTACCTGTGGAGAGCGAGGATCAGTACATTGTCATGTACTGGTGAGTGACTAATTAAAGTTCTACGCTCTCATTTGTCCAAGTAGTTATGTGAAGCATGCAATATATATAGGGATCTTTCTAGCCATCCTAATTAATTTGCGTGTAATCGCCATGTAAATACCATACTGACTTATCGTATTGTCCAAAATAATGACCGGTAGACGTCATTTACTGGTGTGTCCTATCACCTACCCCAACTACTTGTCGAACAAAGTTTCTAAACACACGAGTGACAAACACTATTACTTGTTTACTTCAGATCATTTGTTCATATAACTAGTCTTGTCACGATTCTTACTTTTACATGTGATAGTCCATTACCCGTCTCTTTATTGCTCTTTCATTAGATTCCTTATAAACTATCTTGAGTAACTTTAATGTATAAATGTACTTTGCATAAATCCTGATTGGATGATGTTAATATTTTAGAAGATGACAACTTCTATCCCACTTTCTACATTCCTCAAGAGGACGTAATAGAAAAGTGATTAATGGTACCTAGTTGGGACAAGATGAGACCCTTTGAGTGGTTTAGCTTTACCTAATATCTAGTATTTCCTTTAATGGATTTGTCCCTGAGATACCCTTTTATAAAATGTACTTATATTCAAAATTTTGTTGGTTTAGACTCATATCATGTTGAGATACTATGTAATGATGTTGGTGATATTCTACATTGGGCTATATTTCTTGTTTCATTTTGTCTTGTCGAGGAGTGGAACTTCTATGTTAGTCATTGATTATAGCAAGGTCATGGATCTGCTAATGATCAAATTATCAGCACAAAGAAGAAACATGTATCATCAACCTACATAATGTTAATAAAAATTTAAAGTACTTTATTTCAAATGAGAAGCCTCGCTAGCATTATAGAGGAAAAGTTGGACCAAAGGATAAGGGCCAAAAAATGGTGTACACAAAAATAGCATATACCATGTGCATAGAAATAAAAATAAGACCTTGATAAAACGAATAACAAAAAAATGAATATAGCTTTCTTGGTAGTAAGTTCCACATCACGAACATATGATATGACAAAAATAAGTAGAATTAATTCTACTTTCACGTGGCAATATGTTTAAGGAATCCCATAGTTACTTCAGGAATTCAAATAAGCAAAACATAAGAGGGATAAATGGCAAACCTGAATAAGATAGACCTGAAAAAATGCTTGAATTTGATTATTAAGTGATGGACATGAAAAAGTGGGGAGAACAAATATGTTGGCAAGCTAACTATGAATTAAGATTGACCTTGGAAACTAAATGATGGTGATTTTATATTTTGCTAAAAATTTGGGGATGTTTGTGTAGGCGCTTAAAATATCTCTCTCTTAGGCGCCTAACACTCTTAGGCTCCCATTATCTCTTAGGCGCCCATTGTTTCTTAAGAGTTCTGTTCACCTAGGCTCTTTATGCATTCAGGCGCCCATCTCTCTGAGGCACCCTGACCCATTTAGGCGCCTACTGCTACTAGGCGCTCAACTTTTCTAGGCGTCTACTTCCTTTGGCGCCTTTCTCAAAGTATTCAGTTCCCTGCTGACGTATTAATCTGCCATGCATACTGAACGTGGTGCACTACTTCGAATTTTCTTAAGAACATGCCTATCACTTGGCCACAACCACGCGCCTATTCCGCATAGGCGCCACATGTGGCGCCCCTGCTTAAAAATGGCACCCAGTGGCTTAGGCACCTATCCAGAAAAAAGGTGCCTATTTTGAATAACTGTCAGGTGGTTATCTCTTGGCTCTATAAATAGAGGTCTAATCCTCCAATGTACGGACACAGAGAGGAGGGGTATAGTTTGAGCACTCATCGCACTTCTATCTTCTGCAATCATTAGTTCTCAAGAGCAAGTTCTTCAACCGTTAATCGAAGTTGAAGTTCTATCGATACTTCTACACGGCCGAGCCATATAGAAGATTCCTCGTCAACAGAAGCTCCGAGACACAGTGACAAGCTTGCTTCCATCAACAATCTCCTCGTCAAAGGGACAAAGCGGTTGTCAATCAGACCAGACTCCTACAGTTGTACTTTTCCAGAATTTATTGTACTCGTGTACGATTCTTTAAAGTTTGTAATAAAAATACTTTTTGTTTTTTGCAAATAAAATGGCGACTCTGCTGGGGACGACCTTCTCCTCCAACGAGAAGGTGACAACTCAAGGCGATTCATCACTGATTGGCTCTAAGAAAGGAACGTTGGTCATTAAATTTGACCAAACAGCGTTCGAAAAGATGCTAAGTGCTCCTGGTGCTAAACGTGCCCCTGTTTCTGCAAACAGGGCATGTACAGACACTGTGACCAAAGCTAGGCGCACTATACAAGTGTAGAACCACTCTCTAAATAAGGCGCCTCAAATGGGTGCCTAAGCCTGTTGGTGCACCACAAGGAGATAGACGCCTACTTGAGGGCGCCCATTCTCTCAAGACCACTGATCCCACCTCTGCTGTGATGCCTAAATCTTTGGGCGCATTATCTGGAGATAGTGTCACGCCCCAGAACCAGAATACTGGAGAGCGGGGGCAGACATAGCCAGCTACGTATATTGAAATAGATTCCATCTCGCTATACGGTCACGGCTGTCTAGGATACATGAGGGTTTATCTACAAGCCAACAGTCTCTTAAGGTCATAAACAAGCCTAGTGTCTCAATCATAAGCAAGTAAGTAAGAGTCACAAGATGTATGATCATTAAATATACAATAATAAGGCGTCCCAAATATTACATATTCAGCTGATCATGAAGCTAGTCGTTACAAAATGTTAGGACTAGCAAGAGTTTAGTCATACATGATCAACCATAGGATTTGTCAATCATGTTACAGCCCGTAGGCAGACAGTAAGTAAGTGCAATCGAGCTAAACAGGTGCTCGTCGGCTAAACGCCTCAAAAGAATATTTTTACAATAGAGCGGGAGAGCCAAAAATAACCCACTCGTTGCCAGGGTTCCGTCTAGTGGCCACCATCTGGCTGGGAAGTCGGTAGATCCTCTGGAGTTGCTCCGAAATCTGGCCACACAAAACCAGCTGGGTCAGACCCCAAAAGGAGCAAGTGCCACAAAGAAAACTTCACTTAAGAACTAAAACCAGCAATCAGCACAGGAATATAAATATAAATAAAATAAGGACTGGAATAAAAGAAAACATATTAGGATGATATACGACGAGATAACCATGGAACTATTCAGATAGCCAGGTTACAACCCGTAAACCAAACAAGGACCGGGGTTGTAACCCTTCGTCTGAACGGAGCTTGGTTTCTCACCATTTATCGGTAAAATAAATACAAGCATTCTGGTCATTCAATAATCTGGAACAGGATCAGGACAAGACTAGACTGGTTAAACTCCATCCAATCATTTCACGGCCAAGCAAGAACTACGGCTTGATACTTTAACTAACTAGGGTTGTCACAAGCCTAATTACTAACAAGATGCAGTGAGATTATTCCACAGCCACAAGCCCTGCAGACCATCCAGGTCACCCAGGTCGAGAGATTAGGGTTGAATTCAGGTGGGTACATCGTCCAGGAAACGCATGTACCCTTAAGCAGTTTGAAGGGTGCAACACATGACAGTGTGCTGGAAATGTGTCCTACTCGACGGCAGGCTACAGATCCCAAGCGCGCCCAGGTAACGGGATTGCCTGTAGCTGGAAAATCTCTTCATGACTAATGTATTAATATAGTTGTTAACCTTAGTCCATTTTAGTAGGTACTCCTGACCGTGGTACTCAGGAGTCCCCTCCTAGACATGATGCAAGACAGGACTGGATTATTTGTACAAGCACAATCGTCCACGGTGTCCAGGTTATTCATACAAGTCATGTCATGTCAGGTAGCCGTCGCAACAGCTTATCAAGATATAACATGTCAGGTTTATCATGTCAAGTGTACTTGTCAGGAGTGCGCCACGACGGACCACTATCAGGTCATGTCAGGTCATTATGTCAGGAGTGCACCACTACGGGTCACTATCGTGTCATGCTCAGGTATCATTTCCAAACATATTAAACAAATCCATGATTATCAAGTTCATGACAAAAGGCGTAAGGATATAAAATGGACGTTAAATATCTAATAAAATATCAATATACAGGGCTATCGAAGATCAAGGGTAATCAGGCTACGCTCAGGCTAGCGTACGCTCAGGTCTGCGTACGCTCAGGTCTGCGTACCAAAGGTTCCATACACTTCCAATGGGGAGCGTACGCAAGGGTCAGCGTACATAAGGGCACGCTCAAGCTACAGGTCAGCGTACGTTCAAGCTAGCGTACGCTCAAGACACGCTACCAACAGGCAACGTATCAAGGCTAGCGTACGCTCGCTAAAGAGCAGCGTACACAAGTCAGCGTACGCTCGCTAAAGAGCAGCGTACACAAGTTAGCGTACGCTCGCTAAAGAGCAGCGTACACAAGTTACCGTACGCTCGCTAAAGAGCAGCGTACACAAGTCAGCGTACGCTCGCTAAAGAGCAGCGTACAGCTCAGTGGCGTAAGCTAAAAAGCTAGCTCACTGTTCACTGTCTTCTCCAAATGGCAAGCAAGAACTCTAAAGTTGAATCTAAGCTTCAATTGTCCAAATCTTGGTCAAAACAAGTTCGAATCCAACTTTCCAAAGGTCAAAATTGGGTAGAATAAAATTTTCTAAAACATGGAACCATCAAAACTTGAAAACAAGCAAGTTTGATAGATCAAAACACCAAAAATCCGAAAATAGCAAAACTCTAGATCTACAAGAATTAAAGCCTCAAAATAGAAAATGACAAGTTCTAATGTGGTTTAGAATCATGAGGAGAAGCTAATGAAACCATCAAAAGGAGTTCTCTTGTGGAAGCAAGTTGCACTTGTCTATGGTGTTCTTGGTTGGTGGAGAAGAGTAATGGTAGGGGAAGGAGAAGTAAATGAGAATTATGGAGGAGAGAGAAGGTTGGTGGAGATAATAAAGAGGGGGTTGTGGTGGAAATGAAGGAGAAGCATAGGCTAAGGTGTTCCACCCTTGGCCCATGATGAACCAAGCATTGGGCCGGCCGAACCAAGCCAACCCAAACCGAGAGTAAACAAGCCAAGCCAAACCAAGGAGATATGCAAATACAAGATAAAATATGTATACGTATTCCAAATACGTAATACGAACAACATGCATTACAACTCTACCCACCTTAAAAGAATTCCGTCCTCGAAATTTAATTAAGAGGCTAGAGGGACAAGAACAAGCTACACTATTCACAGGCAATTATACTAGGCAATCAATCAATCGTGCAAGCAAGGAATTGATGGCATGAGGCATAAGAAAGATATTATACCTCACGAGTCAAACAAGTCGGGATATCGTGATCGGATATCATCCTCACGCTCCCACGTTGACTCCCGCAAAGAGTGATGACCCCAAGCAACTCGGACTAACTTGATAGTCTTGTTCTTGAGGATCTTCTCTCTCCGGTCCAATATAGACACGGGCCTCTCCTCATACGAAAGGTTGGTACCAACAACCAATTTCGAATGATCCAGAATGTGGCTCGGGTCCGGGATGTACCGTCGTAATTGGGATACATGGAACACGTCATGTACCTCGCTTAGCGACGGTGGAAGAGCGAGACGATAGGATACATCTCCTACTCGCTCCAGAATGTCAAACGGTCCTATATACCTAGGACTAAGCTTTTCCCGTACGCCGAAATGAATGACGCCACGGTTAGGTAAAATTCTCAGGAATACATGATCGCCGACCGAGAACTCGAGAGGACGCCAATGAGAATCGGCCCAATGGCGCTGGCGATCTTGGACAACTCGAAGATGATCTCTGACTCGCCTGACCACTTCAACGGTCTGAGCAATCATTTCTGGACCAAGCATCTGCCTCTCTCCAATATCATCCCAGGCTAACGGGGATCTGCACTTCCTGCCATACAGTGCCTCGAACGGTGCCATCTGGATACTGGCCTGGAAACTATTATTGTATGAGAATTCCACCAGGTGCAAATGATCTTCCCATAAACCACCGAAGTCAAGTGTGCAAGACCGCAACATGTCTTCAAGAGTCTGGATCGTGCGCTCCGACTGGCCATCTGTCTGTGGGTGATATGCTGAACTGAACTGGAGATGAGTCCCCAAACTCTCTTGCAAGCTACGCCAAAAGTGCGACGTAAATCTTGAATCTCGGTCCGAGGTGATACTGACTGGCACTCCGTGCAATCTGACAATCTGCCTGAGGTACATCTCCGCTAGCTGAGCCGTCGACTGACCAACTCTAAACGGGAGAAAGTGCGCTACCTTGGTAAGCCTATCCACAATGATCCAAATAGCATCTCTACTAGCTGGGGATCTAGGTAATCCAGTCACAAAATCCATGGTCATATGCTCCCACTTCCATTCTGGAATCCGTAAGGGCAGAAGAAGTCCAGCCGGTCTCTGATGTTCGGCCTTCATCTGTTGGCAAACCAAACACCGAGAGACAAACCGAGCTATCTTCCGCTTCATGCCATTCCACCAGAAGTGCTGACGGATATCACGGTACATCTTCGTACTGCCAGGATGGATGGAATACTGAGAACTGTGCGCCTCTGACATGATCTCCTGTCTGATATCTCCACTGGGTACACAAAGACGCTTACCATGCCTAAGTGTACCATCCTCATGAATACATAACTCTGGTCTTCGTCCTGCTTCACACTCTGCTCTGAGTCGCTGAAGCTTAGAATCTGCCGACTGCGCCATCCGGATCCTCTCGACTATAGTGGACTGAACTTGCATGCTGGCCATCAACGCCATACTGGAAGGAAGAACAACTTCAATACCCATCTTCTGAAGATCTGCTAACAGCTCTGGTTGCACTGTTAGGAAATAAGCTCCGGCTCTTCTGCTCAATGCATCTGCTACGACATTGGCCTTCCCAGGATGATACTGCAAGCTGACATCATAATCCACAAGAAGCTCCAGCCACCCTCTGACGCATGTTAAGATCCTTCTGGGTGAAAACATACTTCAGGCTCTTGTGGTCGGTGAAAATCTCCACCCTATCTCCGTACAAGTAGTGCCTCCACAACTTAAGTGCAAACACCACTACTGCCAGCTCCAAGTCATGGGTTGGGTAATTCCTCTCATGATCACGAAGTTGTCGTGACGCATAAGCTATTACCTTTCCATGCTGCATCAGAACACATCCTAAACCTCTGCCTGAAGCATCATAATATACTGAAAATCCTCCGGTTCCATCTGGAAGCATGAGAGTAGGAGCTGTTATCAATCCTCGCTTCAACTGCTCAAAAGAACTCTGACACTCTGCTGTCCAAGCAAACTACGCATCCTTGCGGGTCAACTGCGTCAATGGTGCTGAAATTCGAGCAAAGTCTGAAATAAATCGTCGGTAATAGCCAGCCAATCCGAGGAAACTACGAACTTCTGCAACTGTGCTGGGCACTGGCCATGACTCAATAGCCACAATCTTCTGGAGATCCACTTCTACTCCTCATCTGGTGATGATATGACCCAAGTACGAAATGCGGTCGAGCCAGAACTCGCATTTACTGAACTTGGCATACAGCTGGTGCTTCCTGAGAGTCTGAAGAACTATACGGAGATGCTGCTCATGCTCTGCCTCACTCTTGCTGTAGACCAGGATGTCATCCAAGAACACGATCACAAACTGATCCAAGTAAGGCATGAAGATGCGATTTATGAGGTCCATGAATACTGCCGGCGTATTGGTTGCTCCAAAAGGCATAACAAGGAACTCCCAATGCCCATATCTCGATCTAAAAGCCGTCTTCGGGATGTCCTGCTCTCTGACTCTGATCTGGTGATATCCTGAGCGCAAGTCAATCTTTGAGAATACTGATGCCCCCTTGAGTTGATCAAACAAGTCATCTATCCTCGGAAGAGGATATCTGTTCTTGATTGTCACTGAGTTCAAGGTACGATAATCAACACATAACCTGGACGTACCATCCTTCTTTTTCACAAGAAGCATCGGGGCTCCCCAAGGCGATCCACTAGCACGAATGAATCCCTTGGTTCTGAGTTCTTCAATCATCTTGTACAATATCTCCAACTCTGACGGCGCCATCCTGTAGACTCTCTCTGATACTGGGGCTGTCCCGGGAATCAAGTCTATAGTGAACTCGATCTCCCGCTCCGGAGGCATACCTGGAAGTTCTTCTGGGAAAACATCTGGAAACTCATCCACTATCCTGGGCAACTGAACTGCTGCTACTGCCATCCGTAATATCGGAGGAGAAGGCTCAACCTCGCCTCGAGAGAAAGAAAACTCTGGCTCTCCTGGAATGCTAAAAACAACCCTACCAATATGGCAGTCTATTCTAGCATACTGGTTCCTCAACCAATCCATCCCTAAGACCACATCATAATCGGCCATCGGGAACTCTATCAATCTAGCGGAGAATTCTCTACCGCTAACTACGATCCGACACGAGGAAAACACTCTACTACTCCCACAAGTCCGTTACCAGTAAGTATATTGAGCCTTACTGATAATGACTCGGGCTCCAATCCTACCCGTGTCGCGAATCGTGCAGACATAAAAGAATGCGATGCACTAGAATCAAATAAAGCTGAAGCTGGAAAGGAGTTGACGAGAATAGTACCTGCCACTACCTCTCCTGGTGCCAACTCTTCCTCCACGGTCATCACCATAGCCTGACCGTGCCCTCGGGGTGCTGGTCCCCTCTGCTGAAACCCTCGCTGTCTACTCTGACTCAAGGCCTGGGCTTGCGCATACTGCTGGGGGCTCTGTTGCTGAAATGCCTGGGACTGAGGCGGCAAGGGCCTCAGCAATGGATACTGCTGCTGCTGGACCGGAGCTGGTCCTCTCACCGAAGAGCTAGAAATGTTGGACGTTGATGAACCACCCCTATTCGGGCAGGATCCAACCCTATGGTCTGGTGCTCCACAAGCCAGACACAATCCCTGTGCCCTGCGACATTCTCCACATGGCCTGGCTTCCCACAATGAGAACAACCCACTGCGGAAGATTGCTTCTGCTTCTGCTGCTGCTGAGGGTACGTCGGAGTTGAATGCTGAACCGACGTCACTGAGGCTGCTCGCCTCGGAGCCCCAATAGTCAAGGCCCTGGCTGCCGGGGCTGGTGCTGAAGACTGATTCATCTGGCCGTGAGATCTCTTTCGACCTCCGGCCCTGTCCACAATCCTCTGGGAGGTATACTCATGCCTCCGGGCTGCTCTCAAGACTGCATGAAAAGTCTGATGCTCAAACTGCTCGACTGCCAACAAGATCTCCAGGTGAAGTCCCTGCTGGAACCGCTGGGCTCTATCATACTCTGTTGCCACCAGGGTGGGAGCAAACCGACTGAGTCTGGAAAACTCGGCCGCATATCCGTCGACCGTCCTGCCTCCTTGCTTCAGATTTGTGAACCTCGTCTGTAGATCGTACCGAGCTACAGCATCAAAATACTTGGTCTGGAATCTCTCCCGGAATACTGGCCAAGCAATGGGGGCTGCTAATCCAACGGCCTGCGCTGCCCACCAGCTGCGGGCAAGATCTAACAACTGTAGGCGCACAACGGCCACCTTCTCGTTCTCTGGGGTCCTGGCTGCTTCTAGAATCACTTCTGTGTCCTGAAGCCATGCATCTGCCGCGATAGCATCTTCACTACCGTCGAAGAATGGAGGGTTCAAGCGCTTGAAGCTGTTGGCAGCGCTGTTACCCTGATGACCACCCCGGGTCAAAGCATCCGTCACTGTCTGGTGCAAGGCATCTCCACGTCGGTCTTGGGAAGCTATCAAGGTCCTGAGGAGTCCTACCAAAGTGCCGTCATCATGTTCTACAGGTTGAACTGGCTGGACTGGTGGCTCTCCGCCAGAAGGCACGACTCTGGAGGCTACTCCGGAATGCTGGGCTTGATCTCCAGGTTGTTGCTGGTCCGCGGGAGGTGCTCCGCCTTGCTGATCGGCCGGGTCAGGTACTATCCGCTGAAGAAGACGACATAGGAAACAATAAGGAAGGACCAGAACAGAGCAACGATACAAGCATATGATCAGGACAAGAATCCAGGGATTCAGGAGATACGAACAGAGATCAAGGATGAATACTGATTGAGACATCTATTCGGTAAACCCTCACATATCTTGATTTACAAGACCTGCATGGGCCACCACTTAAACCATGTCACGCCCCAGAACCAGAATACTGGAGAGCGGGGGCAGACATAGCCAGCTACGTATATTGAAATGGATTCCATCTCGCTATACGGTCACGGCTGTCTAGGATACATGAGGGTTTATCTACAAGCCAACAGTCTCTTAAGGTCATGAACAAGCCTAGTGTCTCAATCATAAGCAAGTAAGTAAGAGTCACAAGATGTATGATCATTAAATATACAATAATAAGGCGTCCCAAATATTACATATTCAGCTGATCATGAAGCTAGTCGTTACAAAATATTAGGACTAGCAAGAGTTTAGTCATACCTAGGATTTGTCAATCATGTTACAGCCCGTAGGCAAACAGTAAGTAAGTGCAATCGAGCTAAACAGGTGCTCGTCGGCTAAACGCCTCAAAAGAATATTTTTACAATAGAGCGGAAGAGCCAAAAATAACCCACTCGTTGCCAGGGTTCCGTCTAGTGGCCACCATCTGGCTGGGAAGTCGGTAGATCCTCTGGAGTTGCTCCAAAATCTGGCCACACAAAACCAGCTGGGTCAGACCCCAGAAGGAGCAAGGGCCACAAAGGAAGCTTCACTTAAGAACTAAAACCAGCAATCAGCACAGGAATATAAATATAAATAAAATAAGGACTGGAATAAAAGGAAACATATTAGGATAATATACGACGAGATAACCATGGAACTATTCAGATAGCCAGGTTACAACCCGTAAACCAAACAAAGTCCGGGGTTGTAACCCTTCGTCTGAACGGAGCTTGGTTTCTCACCATTTATCGGTAAAATAAATAGAAGCATTCTGGTCAATAATCTGGAACAGGATCAGGACAAGACTAGACTGGTTAGACTCCATCCAATCATTTCACGGCCAAGCAAGAACTACGGCTTGATACTTTAACTAACTAGGGTTGTCACAAGCCTAATTACTAACAAGATGCAGTGAGATTATTCCACAGCCACAAGCCCTGCAGACCATCCAGGTCACCCAGGTCGAGAGATTAGGGTTGAATTCAGGTGGGTACATCGTCCAGGAAACGCATGTACCCTTAAGCAGTTTGAAGGGTGCAACACATGACAGTGTGCTGGAAATGTGCCATACTCGACGGCAGGCTACAGATCCCAAGCGCGCCCAGGTAACGGGATTGCCTGTAGCTGGAAAATCTCTTCATGACTAATTTATTAATCTTAGTCCATTTTAGTAGGTACTCCTGACCGTGGTACTCAGGAGTCCCCTCCTAGACATGATGTAAGACAGGACTGGATTATTTGTACAAGCACAATCGCCCACGGTGTCCAGGTTATTCATACAGGTCATGTTATGTCAGGTAGCCGTCGCAACAGCTTATCAAGATATAACATGTCAGGTTTATCATGTCAAGTGTACTTGTCAGGAGTGCGCCACGATGGACCACTATCAGGTCATGTCAGGTCATTATGTCAGGAGTGCACCACTACGGGTCACTATCGTGTCATGCTTAGGTATCATTTTCAAACATATTAAACAAATCCATGATTATCAAGTTCATGACAAAAGGCGTAAGGATATAAAATGGACGTTAAATATCTAATAAAATATCAATATACAGGGCTATCAAAGATCAAGGGTAATCAGGCTACGCTCAGGCTAGCGTACGCTCAGGTCTGCGTACGCTCAGGTCTGCGTACCAAAGGTTCCATACACTTCCAATGGGGAGCGTACGCAAGGGACAGCGTACATAAGGGTACGCTCAAGCTACAGGTCAGCGTACGCTCAAGCTAGCGTACGCTCAAGATACGCTACCAACAGGCAGCGTATCAAGGCTAGCACGCTCGCTAAAGAGCAGCGTATACAAGTCAGCGTACGCTCGCTAAAGAGCAGCGTACACAAGTTAGCGTACGCTCGCTAAAGAGCAGCGTACACAAGTTAGCGTACGCTCGCTAAAGAACAACGTACACAAGTTAGCGTACGCTCGCTAAAGAGCAGCGTACACAAGTCAGCGTACGCTCGCTAAAGTGCAGCGTACAGCTCAGTGGCGTAAGCTAAAAAGCTAGCTCACTGTTCACTGTCTTCTCCAAATGGCAAGAACAGCAAGAACTCTAAAGTTGAATCTAAGCTTCAATTGTCCAAATCTTGGTCAAAACAAGTTCGAATCCAACTTTCCAAAGGTCAAAATTGGGTAGAATGAAATTCTCTAAAACATGGAACCATCAAAACTTGAAAACAAGCAAGTTTGATAGATCAAAACACCAAAAATTCGAAAATAGCAAAACTCTAGATCTACAAGAATTAAAGCCTCAAAATAGAAAATGACAAGTTCTAATGTGGTTTAGAATCATGAGGAGAAGCTAATGAAACCATCAAAAGGAGTTCTCTTGTGGAAGCAAGTTGCACTTGCCTATGGTATTCTTGGTTGGTGGAGAAGAGTAATGGTAGGGGAAGGAGAAGTAAATGAGAATTATGGAGGAGAGAGAAGGCTGGTGGAGATAATAAAGAGGGGGTTGTGGTAGAAATGAAGGAGAAGCATAGGCTAAGGTGTTCCACCCTTGGCCCATGATGAACCAAGCATTGGGCCGGCCGAACCAAGCCAACCCAAACCGAGAGTAAACAAGCCAAGCCAAACCAAGGAGATATGCAAATACAAGATAAAATACGTATACGTATTCCAAATACGTAATACGAACAACAGGCATTACAGATAGAAGCCCGCTTAAAGGTGCCCATTCTCTCAAATCCGTCTCTGTAGTGATGCCTAAATCTTTGGGCGCATCATCTGGAGATACGCACCCGCTTGAGGGCGCCCATTCTCTCAAATCTACCATCCCTAGTTCTTCTATGGGAGATGCACCACAGAGAGATAGGCTCCCACTTGAGGGCACCTATTTTCTTCCATCTATTTTGCCAAACCCTGAATCTTTCAGCAAAGGCACTACGGCTGCTCAAAGGTACCGTATTAGACGTACTGAGAGATTATATGCACAACAAAAGAGGATAATTCCTACCCCTCACATGCGCATAAGTCGTAATGTACGAGAAAAACTCCAAGTGCAACAGACTGAAATAATGGTTGATACTAATATACGTACCCTTCTTAACAGGCACCAAGCCTAACTTAACCAGAAAGTGTGCCCCATTGTTGAACAAACAATGTCGCCTATAAGTTCTGGGCGCCCAAAATTCTCCTCTGTCAGTGTGAATCATGTTCAAAGGGTGATACCTACTACTTCAAAGCACCCAAGGATGAGTGCTAAAAATCCTCTCATTTATGCCGCTGAATTAGGCACTTTCTTATACCTTCAAGGAACCAACAAGGCCAGGAACATGCCACTCTCTTCTTCTACTAAGAAAATTGACCTCCGTGATCTAATTTCTCAAAAATGGAAGGCCGTATCCCCATATCTACTAATAGTGCATCATTGTAGCTCACATGAGATTACTGTAGGTCCTAAAAATTAAGTTGCACCCTTCAACAAAGTCATGAAAATCAAGAAATGCATCTTTCAAATGAACTGCGCAGAAGACAGATTGTGCACCATCTCGATTGCATAGACTGGACTGCGCACACTCTCAAGTACACAAGCTGATGTGGCAATGTCATCATTATATGACAGAATCAGATCTTCTGACAACTGACAGCACGGAGAACGAGGAAACTGTTCGTTTATCGTGCATCACAGCGCTCGAGGACAGCTGTACATGCAGCACAATCGGCCAGGCTTTCTGTTGTGCAAACTATTCCAGCACAATCTAATGTCAACGCAATTCATGTGGCGCACTTCATCAATGCAATGGACAAAGTACACATGGCTTTCATGCCATCAATTTCTCATTACGTGGCAACCGTCTATACACGATCATGCGTATTTCAATCAAATGATGCCATGTGTCAAAGACAGTTGGCCCACGATCAAACAACTGCCAGCGCGGTCTGATGCTGCGCAATCCAGCTTGCGCCATT